>CAUYRT010062064.1:0-28008 GCA_963574885.1 Lepilemur ruficaudatus | reverse complement strand
ATTTCTAATAAGCTCCCGGGAGGCACTGAGGCTGCTGGTCCAAAGACCGCAGGTCCAGCAGGAAGGTTTTAGGCCATCTCTTTGTCCTAAGAACAACGGGGCTTAGGCACGGAGAGCTTCCTAAGATTCCTCTGGACCTGAGGAACCCATCTGGCAGCTATCATGGAGCAAAACCCTCTGCCTGGAGCTTGGGAATCCTTTGAAAGGATTCTACTAAGATTCAACTGGAGTCGCTATTCGTTCCTAGTGACTTCCGCAACCCCCGTTCCAGGGAGTATCACCTGGAACAGTCTGTCCTTGCACAACAGAACCTCCCTTGGTTGGCTGTTGCAATTCAGAAACTCTGGGGGCTGGAGGGACAGCCCATGCATATTTTTTCTCTTTAATCAAGCTAGGCTAGCTACAAAGAAAAAAAAAATATATATATGTATATATACACACAGATTGATAATCTTTGAGATGCAATAATAGCCACACATGAGATTGAAATGAAATCTTACAAACACTAATTCATCTCAAATTTAATCATTAAAGGACTAAGGGACTGGGATGCTTTTGTTGTTGCTGCTGATGTCTGAGTAGACCCAGATTAGAAATCTCGGGACCACCAGTCCACATGGCAAGGCTCATCACTGCTGGAGTTGTGATCGTCCACAGAGGTGACTCATAAGAAGCCAATGAGCAGGACAACGCTGAGCCCACCCGGGGCAGAGCGCACACAAGCCAGGGCGCATGCGGCTGGCGGGAGGTGGGGGGAGGGAGTTCCCCTTCAGTGCCATTTGGGGGACAGAACGAGCAAAGCAGCTGCGTGCACCACAACCTCGCTGCATCCCTCCCAGGTCTACTGACGCCTTTCTAAGACAATCTGGGTGACGAATTTGAGCCCAAGAAACACTGCCCTTGTAAGAGAACCCAGCCGCTCCCGATGAACGTCCCCAAACAAAGGTTGCGCGCCACCCCCCATGCTTGCAGCTCAATTTAATTACTCACCTCTGCAGCTTTAAATCAAAGGTGGCTCCTATTAAGCATAATTACCTTTGCCAGCAGCTTGTATAACACAGTAAGTGAGGAGCTACTAACCAGGAATGGTTTCTACAGAGCATTATGCATGCGCTGGACTAAATCAACAGCAGCGAGGGCACACGGCTTCAGATGCACACATAATTCAGCCACAAGCACATGCATGTTGCAGGCAGAGCGCTGCACCCACACGTACACACATTTCCTTCGCGTATTTCAGCAGCCTAGAAACACCACTCTGCAGGAGAACATACCGTATTCACAATACATGTTGCCATGTCAGTTTTTCCACAAGAAAGCAAATTGCTATCCAACCAGTGAGTCTCAGAACAATCCCAAATATAATAAGAGAAATCAGATAAACTCCAACTTTCTCAACCACCAAATGCCCCTAAGCCTCCACCTTTCTTGCTCGGGGAAAGCAGGGAGGGGCCTGGGACTACCCAGGCTGGCTCTGACACAGTAATTTCTCTCCTGTTTCTCAACCTCACCGCATCTTTCACTCCTGACATACAAAAACATTTCTTTAAAATCATGAGCACCTTTATCATTTCAGGCTCGTCAATTCCCATTTTGCCTAATTAATAAATAAATCAAACCCTGAAAGGAAATGAAAGTTGGGACGAACTTTTGGCCCTAAGCAAAAAGAAGCTACGGTGATCCGGACTTAGACGGTGGCGTTTTCAGTCCTGTTGGCTCATTCTGGGAGCTATATTTCACTCCACTTTCACTTTACATAAATCTGTTTATTAAACTATGTGCCCCAAAGCATAAACAAAGGCCTCAAAAGAATGTATCTCTTTCTCTAAAGATATCCGTGTGCTATTGTAGTAGTCCTCAACCTGTGGTTGGCCATCCCCACCATATTAACTAACATTTATTGAGTACTTATTATGTGCCAAGCATGCACTAAGCACAATAGTACACAATCTATACAATCCACATGATAACTCCCATGTGGTATTAGGGAATTATTTTTTTAATTAAGAAACTAGTGCTTAGAAGGTTAAATAACTTGTGTAAGGTCAGACAGAAAGTAAGTAACAATGGGATTTGAACCTCAGTCTGTCTGAGTTCAAGGCCCTTGGTTGTAACTCTACACAGCATGTAGTATACAGCTCTACACCTTGCTGGCCCAGGATCTATCCATTTCCCACTGTTTTGGTGGCAAATCGCCACCAGTCACTCCTAGCTCCTATAGTTCTGGAGGCACATGTGGCGATGGCAGGCTGATTGATCTGGGCCAGTGATTGGTCCAGGGAGAGTCCTGCAAATTCACATGGGCCAATATAAACCCCAGAACATCTGCTCTCTTCTGGGAAGGAGATGCTCTCCTCTGCCAGAGTTGCCAAGCCAGATGGACAATGCTGTTAGGAGGCCACTGTGACCACCACATGCAGAGATTCCAACGGGGAAGGAAGGAAGACAACGTCATAGAGAGACCTTGTCCCAGCCCCATCTCTTGGGTCTCTGTAGCTGTAGGTGCTGAAGCCGGGGCTCAGCTGAGTCACTCAATGTATCACAAGCTATAGAAGGGGTAATCAGAATAAATATTTGGCTTCTAGAAAGGCTGAGATTATGTACTAGATGTGGCTTTGGAGTCAAACACACCTGGGCTTAAATCCCGCCTCCATTATATATTTACCATGTGAACAAACCTAGAAGCCCTGTGCCTCAGTTTTCTTATCTGGAAAATAGGGATAATAGTCTACCTCCTTCCTCGATTGAGAGGAAGGCTAAATGAAAGTCAAGTGCATGCAAGATGTCCAGGACATGACTGGCATGGAGTGGACTCTCAGTAAGTGTTGACGCATCTGATTATTATTGTTTCAGGGAGCAAAACAGAGGAAAGGAAGGCACAGAGAAACCAGGTCGCTTCCATCAGGGATTGTGGTCAGCAGTGAAAAATAACAGAGTGGCCAACCTCGGGCAAACGTGGATAACTTCACAGCACACCATTGCTCGTAAGGGCTGACCCGGGGCTCCCGTGCAGGACAGAAGGGACCTGGGTTCAGGAAGGCTTAGTTAGGAAGGAAATCGGGGAACTACTGCCAATGGAAATGTCAGGGGCCACCTGGGGAAAAAATCTGGGCAGAAAATAACAATTAAACTCAGAAACAAACACACATAGAAATGTACTTGAGTTCCTAGGGAGCCAGGACTCATCTTCACGCATTCACTCATTCATTCTTTCAACTGACACTTCCTGAGCCCTGGATGGATGCCTCATTCTGGGCTTTACTCTGGGCACGCCATTGCTAACCTCTGCGGACAGGGGCTGTGCCTTGCTTATCCTTGTGACACACAGCACGGGGCCCTGAAAACAATAAAAACTAACAAATATCCATTGAATGAATACAAGAATGACTCTCAAAGACACATGCTCCTTTCAGGGAACTTTCGCTAATTCATTTGATCTATTTACCCCTTCTTCCCACAGCTTCCAAGCCTCTCGTGTTGTTCTTGGAATGAGATTTGCACCCTGAAAGGTCTACATGCAGCATCGACGTCAGCCCAGGGAGGTTTCATGCTCAAACCCTCATCCCACCAACTTTCCTTTGCTCCTCTGAAAGTCAAGGGCTGCCTTTTCTTTTTGTTGTGCGTTTCTCACACAGAAAATTAAAACATCTCAATCCACAAACTGGTTTGCTCAATCCACAAACTGGTGCATTCTGTGTCACAGTTGCCATTGTCATGATTGTAAAAACTAAAGAAAGTCCTTCCCCTCGTTTTTATTAAAAATTTGTTTTTCTTTTAATAAAGAAGGTTGTTGTAAGTTTCCATTGCTACTTTTGTATCTTAGGGGATTCCTCGTTAACTTTTCCAATCCCTTCTCTCCACTGCAGGATAGCGGTTTAAAGTATGTGCCTGAGAATTCGAACTGGAGTTAAAAACAAGTGTTTGTGCTTATTTTATTTGTCAGAGTGCAGTGGCCGATTCAAAAGTCAAACCAAAGCACAAAACTTCTTGCGGAGCGGGGCGCTCAGGGGCCTGTGGTCTAAAATGAAAATCAGATCATGGTTTTAAAAAAAATAAAATAAAACCCTCCAAAAACCTCACACAGTACACCGTGCATTGTTACAGATTCGAAAACATCTCCATGTTCCTTAAATGTTCTGCTAAGAGCACTAACAGGTCAGTCCACAGGAAATGCAAGATACGTTATATTTTAATCGGGGCACATAAAACACTGTCTAGAATGTTATGTTGCCCAGGGGAATGCAGTAAGCAGGGAACATTTACAAACTCCAGGTCAGTCTCCCCATTACATCACTGTGAAAAAAATAAATTTATGAGGTTAAATTATATGGATGTTATATATTGGAACTGTTAGCCCATTCCCAAATGAGAATGTTGGCTAAAATAGCCAGATTCCCTGAGAGAGATTTCTAAGTCTTTCTATCGTGGATGTTTTTACGGTAACTTTCCACAAAAGAGTGAAGACTTATTCTTTGAAGATAATGAAATGAATTAAAAAAAAAAAATGAGAAGTCTAACAAAAACAAGTCTAAATTCCAACGGCGAGGGCACCTAAAAGAGTTACGTACATTACTCTTCTCCAGAGATGATAATACAGAAGTTATTTTGTGGAACGTACTCGTGATTTATTTGATCTATTCCTCATCTAAGTGATTGGAAACACAGATGTTGATGCTATAACTCTGCTTCCAGTAAATAATTCCTCAAAGGACTCACATTTGTTTAACCTTAGTCACAAGATGATAAAACTTATTAAACATTTATGGAAGCAGCAAAACAATTCTGTTGGTTTATGTGTTTGGAGGGTTTGGAAACTCATTTCCCCAACTTTTCCTCCTTCCTTTCACCTCTCTGAAAGGAAAATATCTTCGGGGAAATTCCTGTACCTGGATTATGAAGATTTTTTTTTTTCTCCTTCATTCTTTATTTCTCCATTTGTGGCTGCAGTCTGACAGTAAACAGAAGGGCTGCCATGCTGATCTTAAGGAACAATAATTAAACCGAGGGGACAGCAGACAAGGTGCTCCTCTGGGATCGACAGAGGAAGAATAAAAACCCCACCGGGGAACCGTTTTTTCACGACTGCTAGCCTGCTTCTGAGATAAGCAAACGTTCACGCGTGTTGCGTGCGTGCATTCATTTATCCGTTTAACATTTACTAAGAACCTACCATATTCAGCCCTGTGGGCGTAAATAATCGGGGCATCTGAAGATTCCAAAGGCTCTAGGCACCTTGGATAACGCTTTGCTTGTTCATTCATTCTTTCGTGCATGCATTCAACCAAAACACCTTCTGTGTTCCAGGTTCTGTAAACGGAAGGGTCCCCGCGATTTGTACTATCAATCCCTGGCATGATGTGACACGCTGTATGGGGAGGAAGATAGACAAGGAAACAGAAATTACAAGAGGATGCGGAGCTCACGTTCCGGTACTGCCTGTCTCTTGCACATCTCCCATCTAGTGCGAATTTCCCTGTGCAGGGACCTCCTGTGGAACTGTGGTTCTGGTTTCCTCTCACCCAGGCCCATCACAAGGAGGTCAGGGTGCGGGGCCGCAGGGGAACCCCTAGGAAAATGCACTGTGTTGGTAGCTTCATGTTCACAGGGAACATCCCAAGCTTGGTGGTGATTCCATTAGTAGCTCAGCGCTGGCAAGAACATACGCATATATGAGCTCCTCCGCAAACGCAGACTCATGCATAGGAAAGACTCATGCATCCACACCCTCCCACAGACACTCACACTAACACCCACACCATGCCTCATCCAGCCGCCCACGAAACATACTCACAACACACAGCACACACGTGTTCACAGCTCACACGCACGATGAAACAGATCCAGAGCCCACACACACACTCAAAATATACATACAGTATACCCAACTCACACTGGGTAAGACACACAAGCAATGTACCCAGTACATGAGGGTAAAAGACCCAACACACACACACACCAGTTGTGAGAAGAGGCTAGTCTTGGTTATAAAAAGCATGTGGTACCTACCACATGGCCCTTCTAAACCCTGAGGTTTATTTATTTACCTTATATATTTATACCTCTACCCCTTGGACCTACCAGTGAGCCTCAATACATATTTGCTAAACTGCATTAAACCGAAGTTTAATTGCTTAAAAGGTTAAATTGCTGGTTGACTACTGTTACCAATTCACCTTGTAATACTTACAAACAAAATCCGGGGGCCCTTCCTTCCCTGACCCCATGCATCCACCACGTATAACACCCCACGGGCTCGGCATCTGCAAAGCGATAGCTGTGCGCTCTGAAGCCAGATCCATCACGAACTGTGAGGACCAACGCAATTTCCTTTATGTTATCCACGCTTTTCTTTTCCCTTCTCCCCGTTCTCCAGCCCACCCCAGAGCAGCTGCTAACAGTATTCTTGACACACTCGAGATTCAAATCATTTTGATGGTTGAGTCATGCTCATTAGTAGGATTATTGATATATCTTATTCATGTTCAGTTTACTTACTTCAAGCAGACATTTAGCAAGTGCCTACTAGGTGCAAACTAGCCAGTTACATTTTTGTAACTGAGAGGTATACATCTCAGTGAAGGCAACAAGAATGTCCAAGATATAAAATATCATCTTCTTAAATGATTCTCTTGCTAAATGCAGTAAAATGTTCACATCAATACAGGATTGTGTACAATTGTGAAAAATTTAAAACATGCTAAATGTCTATTAACAGAGGAACTGATAAATGAATAAAAATGTATATTCTTATGATGGAATATTATAAAGCATATAAAAAGGAAGCGGTCATGTTTATTTTTTAATCAATCATCTCTCTCTCTCTCCCTTTCTCTCTCTCTCTCTTTTTTTTCTCTACCCACCTATTTGGATAGAGCCCCAAACATAAAGTAAAAAAAAATGACAAAATAGAGTGTGAAACTACTTACACATTTTAAAACATACGTGAAAGAATAATAATGCTCCTACCCAAATATGTTTGCATATAGAACTATAAATAATGAGAGATATGCACACCAGATTCTTAATAATGCCTGTCTCTGGAGAGAGACTGAGAAGGGAAATAATAACTATAATGATGTTTGTTGAACACCTACTACGCACCAAGCATGGCTCTAAGTACTTAATAAGCATCAACTTCTAAAATCTCATAATAGCACTTGGAGATAAGCACCCTCCTTATGCCTACTTCACAACACCGAGGCACAGAGATGTTAGGTTTTGTGGTCAAAGAGGACTTAACTTTATCTGTAAAGTTTAATTCCTTTATATCTGAAATGTATTGAGCAAACGCAATAAGCCCATCTTCTTTTTGACAGTTTTTTATCTTCTCTATCCCATCTGCTTGACTGTTTCTACCCAATGACAATAAATAAAATATTAATGTTAAAGACAATAAAATAGGATGATAATTTCCTTCCATTTCTCATTAGAATAACCTCAAATCAGATGGTCAGGCAGTTTGCCAAATTTTATATTGTTATAAAGGTTGTAAAATATCACCCATGAAAAAATAAACAAATAAAAATGTAAAAAAAAAAAAACCCCAAAAAACAAAAAGAACTTACCAACAATCATAACTAAAAACAATTGTTGATTTTTTTTTCAAGAAAGATCCTATCATGATTTCTGTTGTAAGCAACATTCTCCCTCTGACACAGACCCCTTGAATTTCATGACCAACTTTTTTCTCCTATTACTCAGATATTTAAGCATCACCTACAATTAAATACGTACAAGCATGAGACATCTTTAGAGATCCTGACCATAAATATCACCAGGAAGTCCAAAGGGGAAATCTTTGAGGGTAGCTTTTCATTTGCTGAAATAAATAATGGGGCGGCGTCACTGCATGTGTCCCACATTTTTTGACAGCCAGGAAGAGTCATGGGGCCTCCCGGAGATTTATGAGCAACAGATGAGCAGTGTCTGACTTAAGGACACAGCCTGGGAGATGGTGTAGGAGTGGGTGAAAGCCATCCTTACTGAGAAGTCCCAGACGAACTGTGCTGGGGGTTTTCATGACTTTTTTTCTACTTTTGTCTAAGAAAAAAGAATGGATTTGTGAAAATGCCATTGTGGAAAGCTCAAGAGGTTCTAAAAATCCTTTTTCTGTTCTTTTTTTTTTCATAGGCTCAAGTTTCAAAGGTGGTGTTTGCGGATTTAGGTAAGCAAGATGATTTTTTTTTCTTTGATACAATTGACTTACTTCAACCCTGGGAACCTCTGATTTTCAGTTCATGCCCTTGGCCTTCGTGTATCTCCGCTGGACTATGCACGTTTGTTTCTGTGACTCTTTGCTGTTAAGCATTCAATACGGTGAGAAGCAACAAAGCACAGCGTCTGAGTACCTGGGCTCCAACAGGCAGACCCAGGTTTCAACATCCCATTGAAACGCTTGTGTGAATTTGGTGAAACTACCTGGAATTTCCAAAACTTAATTTCCTCATCTATTCAATTGGCCAATAATAATAGCATCCAGCTTGTGGGATGGCTCAGGGAGAGGCTACATATAAACGACCCGAACGTAGTCAGCGCTTGGGAAATGTTAGGCACAAGCTTAGCCCTGTTGGTTGAGCCGTCACACGGGTCAAGAAGTGGCAGCCGTTAGGAGGATGGCGCTTACGATTAGCATCACATTCACCATCGTCGCCATCATCACTTTTACCACATTCTCCCATGGAAGCACAGATGCGTGACAGAAAGGGCTTGGAAGTCTGATTCCTCGGAGGAATCAGAAAAGAAAAGAGAAGGAATCAAGGAAGGAAGGAAAAAAAAAAAACAAGAGAAATCATTGAAAAAGTACGAGAAAATACGAAAAAGACAATAAGAAAGAGGAGGAAGTTCCAAAAAACAAAACCAAAATTTTCTGCCCTTGCATTCCGTAGTTTCCAGAATTTTAGAAAGTATAAGAATTAAAGAACCAAGTCTGAGGGATTCCCTTTGTTTCTTTCTTGTCTCACTGATCTGGTACCCAGGTCGCCAGCCGGCTCCGAGCAGGCAGAGCCCTCTGTGTACGTTCACCAGATTGCCCGTCCTTCTCCTTAACTGGGGACTCTCCGCGCCCTAATGTTCCGTGCTGAGACCAGGGAGACAAATGCATAAATGCATGCTTTTCCCTGCTGAAATACAACTATTTCTAGCAACATAAGTAATTGCCATGATAGAGTGTGAGAAAGAGAGACACCACTTATATTTGTTCTGTTGACTAAAAGTCAAAAGTGAAAATGGACCCCTCAGACAATTTTTAAAATGTAAGTGCTTTGGCAATTGGGTGGGGGGGATGGGAGGGAGAGAGACAGAGGGCGAGCCCGAAGCGAGCTGTTATATATATAAGAAATTTTACATATTATATGCATAAAATATATATAATTATATATGATATAATATGTGATATATATTTTATATAAGGTATTTTATATTATATATAAAAATATATAGTATATATAAAATTATATATTATATATACATAATTTTTTTTCCTGTACCCTGTAATTCAAAGCCATAGTGGATGCTTAATGTGCAGATGCGTAGATTCCTGGGTCTCTCATCCCATGGAGTCAGAACCTCTCTTTAGGCTCTAGGTCGGGATTGCAAATTTGCATTCAACAAGTTCTCCAAGCGATGAGTATACCAAATAAAGGTTGAGAACCACTGCTCTACTTCTCTGTAAAACCAGGACACATTCCCAGTTCCTCCAGATCTGCAACGTTTCCTGGGAGAGTAAAGACCTTCCAGAGTTTCCCTCTGATATCCTGGGGAGGGACGTTCCTCTGGGTTTTCAAAGTATTTTTTAAGTTTTAATGAAAGTCTCTATCACCCCGGAGATTCTGTGACCTGGGTGTGACTTGACAGCCCTCACTCTTGGCCAGTTCCCTCGCCCTGCCCCGGCGGGGCACCCACTCCTTCCTCACAGTTTGGGTGACATCCTCCCCCGACCCCCACTATTTATCTCTTTACGTGTTTCTTTGAAACAATTCCCTCTTTTTTATTGCCTGAAATAATTTTATTTTTAAACAAAAATTTATGTCACTATGGCCACAGTCAATGAAAAACCAGTATCATTTGCCATAAATGGATGGTAATCAGACTATGGCAATGCAGGATTATTATTTCGTTTTGTCCATTAAACACCGTTGCTTGCTAAGGTCTCTGAATCCGAGGTCTGCTCCTTCTGATGAGCAAGGTGAGCGAGGGGCCACACACCGGCTAACACCCCACTGACACTTCCTTCTTGATTTAATCAGAGGGGTTCAAATGGTATTGAGAATGGGGCATTATTTTCACTATGCGACTCAATGCTACCGACCCACCACCTGTGGTATGACAGCCCACAGTGGGACGGTTCTAGGTTAAAAAAGTGTCCAAGGCTGGGCTTGCTTCCCTCATTAAAACTGCATGGAGCTCCGGGAGGCGTGGGCAGGGGGGCCAGCCCTTCGAAGTTGCCACTGGAGGAGACGATGGTCTGAGTTAGTGGTCTCCAACCCGTCACCCTGGAGTCACACCCCCATCTCCTTGGCTTTCCTCACTTGGACTCCTAGTAACCACGTCACCGTCATTCCTCCTCTCCAGCAGCCCTTGAGTACCAACCACGTGCCACGAGTACCAACCTCGTGGACGTAAAGCAACAAGACACGACATCTGCCCTTCAAGGTCACAAGCTCAGACTCACGGTGATAACTTTAAAAATTTAACATTTACTGGGCATTTATTTATTGTATATGGGGCACTGTTCCAAGTGCTTTGCTAGTATTAATATTTTACTTCTCCCAACAACCCAAAGGGAGAGTTTTTATTATTCCTATTCTACCAATAAGGAAATCAAGGCATGAGAAGGCTTACTAACTTGTTGATATGATAAGTAAAATTAACTGGCCACTTACCATGCATGTACCAGGCACTGTGTTAAGTGTGCTATCTGATTTATCTCAATCCCTGTAAAAACCCAACGAGTTGAGTCCTTCTAGTAGGTCTGTTTTGCTAACAGGAAACAAACTCTGGGAGGCAAAGTTGCCTAGGGTCACAGAAGGTGAAATAACCTTTGTCTGTGGACCCCAGGGTGCACCCCCTGCCCAGGCTGCGTGTGTGATAGGCTTGGGGAGAAGTGTGAAGGGGACTTTCCAGGACTCCAGAAAATGTGCCTGCAAAAGGGTGGCCTCCTCCCCTGCACAGTCCATTCTAGAAGAAAGGCGGCTCCCAGTGCTTTTCCTTGTGTCCACTTTGGCTCAGAGAACGACAGACTGACAATTTTCAGTAATATCTTTCTGTACAACTAGAAGAGAAAAGCAGGAGAGAGAACTGGAGGGAATATTAACGGGCTCAGCTAGTCCGATTCTGCATGGACAGCTTTCCGCAGTCTCCTCTCCCGCACGCGCTCTGCCTGCAGCCCTGTGGTCCACCTTCGGGCCACTGCCCGGCTCCTCTGCCATCAATCTGGTCCAAGGCATCAACAGTTTTTGACTGGATTGATGCAGGACACTGCTGAGTGGCTGACCTGCTTCCAACCTGGGTCCCTGATAAATCACACGGCAGCCAGAATGAGCCTATAAAAATCTACGTCAGATCCTGACTCTCCTCACTCCAGCGCTCTCCAGGGCTCCCCATCTCCGTGGGAGCCCCAGCTTACCCTCCCTATCTGCTTCCCAGTGGGCTCCAGCCCCGGACTTTCAGCTGTGGCCTGGCACCGTGTTCCCCCAGAGAGGTGCGCTTTTCTTTCCCTCTGCCACGACGCGTCAGTATCACTACTGCAGGGAGGGGCCTTTCCCGACCATCTTAACCAGAACAGCACAGGCTTCCCTGTGATGTCCCTTTCCCTCCTCTCCTTATCTTCATTGCAAATGCCACACCCTGACATGACGGGGTGTGTCTGCCCGCTGGGCTGTTACCTGTCCCCCACTAAATGGAAGCTTCGAGAAGGCAGTCGCTTTGTCAGTTTCATTCAAGGCTCTGGTTCCAGCTCTCCCACAGGTGTACAGCCCACCTTCTATCATATTTGTTAAATGAAGTCCTTAAAGCAGGCAGCAAAAACTCCCAAAATGCTCTCCTGGATCCCAAAGCTCTTTGTCCTAAGTTATACCTGAACAGGCACCCAGCCAGCTTCCCTCCTTCCCGCTCTCAGGCACTTATCTGAAGGTGACAATTAAAAAGTGAACAAAGTGTTACCAGGAAACAGCCTGTAGCCTATTCCCATTAGCTTAACAAACCCTAACTTTGCTGCCTGGGGCCTGAGGGGATGAGCGCAGATTCCCCATGGGGCAGGGGCAGCTGGGAGCACCTGGAGAGCAGGCGGGGAGAGGCGGGAGCTGGGGACCAGAGACGCAGACACGCCCTCCCTTCACCCCCACCGGCCACGCTCCATGGGGGCTCTCGGCTTAACCGGGAAGTCTAGGAATCCGTATCACCACCAAGCACCATCTGTAAGAAGAATAAACAGCATTCGCCACACAAAGGGGTGTCACTGCTCTTCAACTGAAGGCAGGTAATGTCACAATGAACAAAATACAAGATTATGACTGAAATCACAGCCTTTGGGTCATTAATATTTTCTAATTTGATACACATTCAAAGTACAGCTATGACCATAATTGGTACACAGGCCTGCGCAAATGTTTAGATGTGCGAAAGAGAGTCTTATACTTGAGAGTAATTAATTAGTATACAAAGTAATACACTCAAGAAAGTATCTATTCATCCCTTTATTTACAGACTCATGTATTTATTCCCCAGGAAATATTTATTTAGTGCCTCTAATAGGTACCAAGGACTAATGCAGGTGCCTAGATTTCTCCAGGAATTCCTACAGTAAAAAAAAATAACAGAAGTAAGAGGAAGAACAAAAATGATAATTTTTGAAGAAGATCCTAAGTGAATGCTGGGCCTGCATGCAGGATTTTACCCACATCACATTATCTAATCTTCACAACTAAAATGTGAGGTAGGCAACTGCCTTGTCCCCACTTGACAGATGAAGAAACTGAGGTGCAGTGAGGTTAAGAAACCTGCTTTCTGAGTGCATAGCTGGAGGAGTATGAATTTGGACCCAGGCTCTTAACACTTGCCTTGGCACAGCCTCACGATGTCACTCATCCCGCACCAATCTCTCTAGAGGCTGGGCACGTGTTTTCTCCAGGTGCCACCTCTCTCGTCCTAAGCATCCCAATCACCATCACCAAGGGGCCGGATAAGTAGAGTGGGTGGGCGAACATGCCCAAGTTCATCACCACCCCTGAAATACAAGAGCCTATGTCCTACCAAAAACCGACTCAGATCACATTTCCCTGCTTGAACCCCTCCAGTGAAATCTCATCCCACCTACTACTGGAACAAGTCTAGAAGGCCACCCGTGACCTGCCCCCTGCCTACCTTTCCTACCCCAGTTCTCAGTGCTGTCCTCATCTTAATCTGCTCCAGCCACAGCGGCCTCCTACGTATTCCTCAAACATGCAAGTCAGTTCTGGCCTCAGGCCCTTGGCACTCACTGCTTCCTCTGCCTGGAATGGTTCTCCCCGCTCTGGGCTTGGCTAGTCTCTCACTTTTTGTTCAGGTCTGATCAAATCACCACTTGAGAAACACCATCCCTGACCACCCTATATAAAATGGCAAGCCTCCATCACTCTCTAGCCCATTAATCCTGATTTATTCATATGAAATGCAATTAGCACGATTCAATACTATCTTATACATCTATTTGTTCATTAGCTTTGTGGTCTCACCCACAACAATATTAGCTGTGTGGAGGGCAGAGACTTTTCTATTTTTTTCTACTGCTATGGTTCCCAGCACCTAGAACAATACCGGGCACATAAGAGGTGCACATCGATATTTGTTGAATGAATGCATGAATGCACATAAACACACATGAAAGAACACTCCAGAAACAGCTGGCTTCATGAAATAGGAGTTGGCCTGAAGACTCCATATGGAGATGCCACTAAAGGCAGCATCCTCTGTCTGTGCTCTCAAGATACCCCCGCAGGTTCAGACGTCACCGCAGATGCAAGGGGAAGGACACCAGGACCTGAGGGTCCTTCCTTGGCAAATAACTGTGGCTATTCTAGGTGAACTCTCACAACAGATTGAGTGCATGGGCCCTGGAAGCAGGGGGAGCTGAGTTTAAAACTCAGCTTCGCCACCGCAAGACCCTCAGTGAGTCATCCTGCAAGTTACTCAGATCCCGACTAGTAAACCAGGGATTGTGCCAGCATCGAACACATGGGACTGTATGAGGAGCGAGACTCAGCTCAGGTGCCCCTCCTTGAGAGGTCTCCCTGGCCATCCGGATCACCTCTGTTGTCCCAACTCCCGCTTTTATAAAAGTATTGTCATCATGAAGCTTTTTGCATATGAAAATGACCTTTTCCTTTATAAATTTACTTGTATGTTCTCCAGTTTCCCACTGCTAGAAGGGCAAGATCCCCAGGAATGATACCTGCCTGTCCTATTCACCCGCAGGTCCCAGGTAATAGAACAGAACCCGGCACAGAGTGGGAACTCAATAAGTAAGTGCTGTTTAAATGAATGAATGCAAATGTATAAAGCACTTGATAAAGTGCCTGCTGTATAATAAGCATTTATGTAGTGACAGATATCATTGTTACTGTTGTTATAGCTGCTGCTAGTGCTATAAATACTATTTCTTGGGAATTTTTTTTTTTTTTGAGCTGGTGCAGTGTTCCAAACAGCCCAGCATGAATCGGCCTCAGGAAAAGAGGCTAAACCACTACTCAGCCATTGTACTTGCAGTTTTAAAATTCAAAACTCATCCATATCTTATTTCTTTTAAGCCCTAACTAAACCTCTAGTCCCAGGATGGTTGGCGAGTTGCTTGTTTCTCTTCCGGTATAAAGTTTCCACGGTCTGGCTGTTCAGGGTAAAGACACACTATTCTCCCATCTCCCTGTGACCCCAGCAGTTTCAGGGCACTTTCTCAGCCCTAGCCTCAGATAATCCTTTCAACAAACCTGGAACGTAAGGTGATCTATGCTTGCTCCCATTTTACAGATTGGATAAGTGGAGGGCAGAGATTTGAGCAGCCCGGCCAAGTTGACGCAGCCAAGAAGTAGACTGAGAGGTTTGAACTTGGATCAGTCTGACTCCAAAACTCACCTTCTTACCTGTGTGTGAGTAAGGTTTATCTCCAGCACTTGCCCTGGGCTACATAACTGGACTGGGCAAAGCTGCAACCAGAACCCAAGTCACTTTCCTGTTCCATCCACAGTCTCAAATCTAATCCCAAAGAGGAAAACAAGAAGAGGCACAAAGCAATGTACCCAACTTTCTAATAAAGGAAAATAGCCAAAGGCAATTCTGATATAAAACGCATTTACAGCTTTTCATTCTGGCATTTCTTCTGTACCAAATGGTACTGCACGCATGGAATAGATTTAACTCTTCTCTGCAGCATCGTCTTGGCCCACAAGCTATTCATATCTCCCTGGAGTAGAAGAGAGAGGCTCCTAAATACATAGAAAATTCCAAGGATCTGATAAATTGAAGTGATTTAAAGGAAGCCCCATGCAGTTCATATAGAAATATTTATATGCCGCTGCTCTCGCTCATATAAGTTATTTTTCCCCTATAGAAGACTTCGACCCTCTGACTCATTTTTGTATCTCCCATGTCACCAGATTTCATGGATTTTTCATGATGCAGTAAAGCATTATGGAAGTTTCTTTCAAATTCATTACAAACAGAACGGCTGCTGCCAACTCTGTATTTATCTCATTCCACCCTTCGTAAGTATTTTCATTAAAAACAGTAACTGTGTTCTGCCCACCTTAATATCTAAACTACATAATTTCCATAGAAATGGCTTAGATGTAGCTTTAAGAAGAAAGCTCAAGGGTGATTTTAGAGTATTCATTCAGTTCTGAAAGCACCCAACTAATTAAGACCAGTGATCTTAATTTTTGTACTAACAGAAATTGCAGAATGCTTTTGCGTTTTTTTTTTTTTAACCCACCTTAGTGTCTAGTAGCTTTTTAGAAGCATGAGGCCATTCCTTTAGCAGAAATGGACATTACAGCTTTTCAATTAAATTAGTCTTTGGAGAGAGATGCAAAAGAGCTGAAAAGATCCTTAAAAAATCTTCCCTGCTTCACCGCTTCTCATTTGCCAAGAGGAGATGTTTAGTTAAAATGCAATGCTATTTTCTTCTTACCCTGACGAAACAAAGTTTTCTATCTTGAACCCTGAGCTAGTTATCTTTCAACGAGTCTTGAGGTTTTTCTTTCGGTCCGCATGCCCACAATTGGTTTCCTAAAACTATTTTCTAAAAAGTGTTATGCATTATAATATACGACATCTTTGTGCATCCAGAGAGACCTTTATTAGACTCTGTTTCAGGTTGGGGTAATAAGTATGGTGATACTGAAATTGTATTTTAAATAACACAGGTGGAAAGAGAATTCTCATTTAGATGAGCAAAATTCAAGACAAATGCTTTCAAACATGATCCAGGTATTTTTTTTTCCCACGTAATTTCTCTAAGCTCATTATCTCTAAAACTTTTGCATTGTGCATTTCCCTGTTGTTGTGCGTAGCTAAATAATACTGATATATTAATAATAGGATCATCTGGCTGTGCCTCCTGAATTTTAATTTCTAAAATTTTAAATAATTTTAGGCATTGCTTTGACATCCCAGAATATTTGAGGATGCCCAGAGGACATCTTTTTCTACGGAGGGAATGCAAAAGATGGAGAGAGGCACCAATTGGAAATTCCAAATGGCCATTTTAATGACTTTCAAATGCCTTCAAATTATTTAATCATTTCATTCACAGAGTTTGCTCTGGCAACAAATATATCAGCAATTCCCACTTGCATCTCGGATTTCTTTTCTGTGTGTCTGTGTATGTACATAATGTCTTCAAACGGACCTGAGTCCGATACTCTCATGATGATTTCCCGGACAACATGAGTACGAGTACAAATACACCCACACTCCTGGAGATGCTCTAGATTAATGTACAAGTTAGAGTTGAAACCATGTGTTTGCAGAGACATTTTCCTATTCATTTGCAGACACAGTCTGACAGTGGACAACGAGGCTCCAAAATCTCTGATTTTTATTATCTTTTCTGAAAGACCTGGTGTACCTTGCAATCCACTTTAAATGCTATCCCTACACCTTCTTCTGCAAAAAGTTCCTAAAACAAGTTACTGAAAGGTCAGTAATAGGAAAAAAAGAAGAAATTATAAATTCAGTGAAAACAGTGTTAGACAACAGAGGCCTGCAAATTATATGGTGTTTCTTCTATTAATACAGTATCCAGGTAATCAAGTAAGTACTCTCAAAGAGGTTTTTCTTATGTGATTAGAATGATTGAGCTCCTTCCTTCAGAACTGAAGAGTTCCTTGCCAAAGATCACCCTAAGGAACATGAGAATTTCTAACTTTAAATGGAACTTGCAAAACTTTAAAAATTTGTAAAAACACAAATTGCTACAAGTTACTTAAAAATGGATATAAAAACCACTTCTAGGGTGCACAGACTCTATAAAGACAGAAAGATAAGCTCCCTCTGATTACAGACTACAGTACAAGATATTCTGTATTTATCACAACATTAGAAAATTAAAATACATTTCTCTTAAAGAAGTAAAAATATAATAGCATCCTCAACTTGCAAAGCAATAAAATTACTTGTGTGCCAAGCTTCTTTTAATACCACTGTGATTTTTTTTATATAAAAAGTCGTTCAATTTGATTGTAATTAAATATGTAATGAAAAAGCACTGCTTCAGGGAAGCGATGCAAGACACTCTCTAACTGTTAGTTTAATGTATTTCCAACTGACTTTGAATCAAACGAAAATGATACTCTGTGTATGCCTGGTCTTAATATAGAATGTGTTAGGCGATTCTGTGTTTTTTTTAAGGGGACCTGGGTGGACGCAGGCATTGCCTTTGAAACAGTGGCTGAGTCTTCCCAGAGCATGGCATTCCTAAATAAAATTGATAGTACAAATGCAGAGATGGAAGGGAAGCTTGACTTTGGACATTTACCTCGTGTCAACTAATTACAGACCCAGCACAAATACGAGCAGGGCCTAGATTTCCTTCTTGGCTGACTTTCCTAAGCTCAGCTGCAGTGATGTGCAGAGGTACATCATTTCAATGGCCTTAAATAATGCCAGGCTCAGTCCCCCTTTAAAAGCTGCTCAGTGGAGAGCACAGTTCCCAAGCCCCTGGGAAGGGAAACAGACCAACCCAGGTGTATTATCCAGTTGGGGAAATTTCATCACATGAGTGAGAAGTCAGCTGGGATGAAACGAAAGCACAAACTGCTTTGGAGAATGTGACAAAAGTCAAGATGCTTCTGGGACAGATCTCCTAAAGATGCCTGGGAGGTATTCGGTGAGGGTTAACCTTTCCCAAACCATAGCCATAGAATCTACTGCTGGGAGAAAAAGAAACATAAAGTGGGAGGAGAAAGGTAGAGTCTTTTTGAGGAATGTTTCTGCCCTCCCCAAAGGTAGCCTTCAACGTCCAACTCCCCAAGCCTCAGAGAAGATTGTCACCGTCAGGAAGTTTCCCAGACCCCCCTCTCCCTTACCTGGTTTCCACCAGCACTCCCTGTCACTTGCAATCTACTGATTAGGGTTAACGTATTATGTCCTGATATGGCAGATTAAAAATGAAATCAATAAATGCCTAAAACAAATGGGCTTTTGAGATGTCCCATTCAATCTGGGTCTTTAAGGGTGAGGGGAGAGGTGGGAGAAGGAAATGAGGAGGGGAGTGGGGAGAGGACCACTTAAGCAATCAGTTGCGATCCAAAAGCCAGTGTGGATGAAGCAATTTCAAGGTACCTCTCCTTCCTTTTTCAGAGATCTGCCTTAAATAAAAAGAATAGCCAAAACAGTTTGTGTTGCTGAGACCCTTTGGGGTTTATTGTGTGTATGTGTATGTATGTGTGTGTGTGGTGTTTCCATTCATCTGTTAAAATCATACTGTTTGGGTATGCGAAGCATGAGATATTGAAATGTTGAAATACAGCATGAGATATTCAAATGTTCAAGATGTGAACTTGTCTTTCTGAAGGTTGTTTCAACAAAATGAGAGAGCCAGGGTTCCGAATCTATCTGATTCTTCTCTCAAATCCTGTCCCTCTTGCCAGTAAATTAAAGGTAAACTTCATCCTGAGCTGCCTGCCCTCGCCCTGGCCCCTGCCCCATGAGTTGAGATTTCTGGGACCTCACCCGGTGGTAACCCGGAGTCCTCACTATCATGAGGTGGAAAAAGAGCTCTGGCAGGTCATCTCTGCTCCACTGCAGTATTCAGAATTGTCCCTGCTGAATATGTTTCCCATGTAAATAACCTGTGCTATTAAGGTGCAAATTGCAACTTTTAAGTAATGATTGCTAATAGTCTAATGTTTACTGCCACACAAGGACATTCATGAAAACAAAATCTGCATTATTCATCTCCATATTAAATAAACAAAATAAATTGAGGGAGCTGTTCTTTCCTGCAAGACTCTGCTGAGATGTGGATTATCAGAAAGCTTCTGAGACTCAGCAAGAAGGAAACATATCTCATCGTTGTGGGTGGGCAGGGGCAGAATCCTACAACTTACATATGTATTAGATATTCACATGTCTATGTTCACAAAGGTTTTGTGTTTTATTTTGCAATTGGCTGGCATCCTCATAAAAACAATAGTTCAGGATGCTAAAATAAAGTATGTATTATACAGGCATGTGGACAGAGGTTGAGACAGACTGCAGTGAATAGACGCGTTATTATAAGTCTACAATTTTAAATTTTTAACCAGTCTGCATCCTGGAAACTACAAACAAATCAAAATACTGTTCTGTTTTATTTCACTTTCCTGCCATCTTCTCTATCTTCTCTAAAATGGATAGTGGGGAAAGATGCTGGTACAGAATCTGAAAATATTTTCAGGTAAAAGTGCATGCATTTTAATGGTGAGTGAAATATACATCCGAGGAAACAAGCACACACACACATACACCAACCCCTGGGGTACTGCAGGCTGCCTTCTAAACTTTTCTTCTTGCCCTAAGTCATAGGGTGGTGGAACAGCACAGCTTAAGAGAGCCAGGAAAAACGACATTTCGGAGGCAAATATTCTGACTTAGCTGTTTCCTAAAGAGAATTGCCTACCTCACAGCCCTTCCCCCTGAAGGGGGAAGGATGTAAGAAATAAAGACTAAAATTCCCCATCACTTATTATATCATCCTGCTTCTTCTATTTTGATACCTGCTTTATTAGAAAGTTCTGTAATTGATTCCTTGAAACAGGGAGCTTAAAACCAATAATGCAAAGGAATCAAATTGCCTGGAACAGTTCTTGGGAAAAAGCGCTCCGGGAGAGCCTCAGCTCTGATGCACTCACAGGTTTTTTCTATCTCCTGTTCTTCATTAATCGAGCTAGAAATCAAACTTTCAACATCAGTCCTTGGGCATAATTACTTACAGTTGTACGTTATGTTTAATTTTTAGCGGTGATAAAAGTTAGTACGGCCATACTCTTAGAACCCACCTTTTCCTCTTCCCTGTTGTTAACTGGCTGAAGAATCCCAAAGTGGCTAACTTTACTTGGGAATAACCACCTCGGCTAAAAACAGAGTAGGGCACTGATGACCTCAGAGGAGTGGGAGAAACACTGCGTGAAAAACTACCTGCTCTATTAATATGTGAGCAAATAAATACAGTAAGAGGGGCCTCCTGTGTACGATATCAATTATTCGCCTTCAGCTTGAAAAGGGCTTCCACTTCTTCCAGTGAAAATGTCATGAAAACAAACATATAAAGACACTAGGAATACAATGGACCAGAAAACTGAAACTACAGTCACAAGTTTCTGCCACACACACACACATACACATGCACACTACAGTAAATAGCCCAGCCAGCACCAGTACAGACGGCTTAATGAAAAGGATGTAATTTAAATAATGTGATACAGCATTATGTTACGTACACCTGGATCCTCATTGATCAGAGGATAATTATAATCAAAGTCGTGCAATTCTGAGCAATGCACTTTTTGTAATGAGCTTACTAAAGGAGACATGTCCAGTCATTCTGGTAATTTAAATTACTGCCTAGTTGTTGATGGCCTTTACGGGAACAACAAGGAAAAAAAAAGAGAGAGAGAGAGTAATTTTCAGGGCAGTATCACTTCTTGCTGGACTGTAGCCCAGGGTTCTCTTTCGGGACAACAATAAGGACGTTATCTCTAATAATCTAGCTACACTTAAACTTACGCTGCCAGAACCTGATGCAGCAAGCTCACTCTTCCTAAGTCTCAAAAGCCATAGCACACACCCAACGCTGTCAGATTGCAAAGCAGTCTGAGTCTCAAAAAATAAGCGAGTTAAAAGCAGAAAGAGACAGGGGTAGGAGGGAGGAATTGTTTTCAAAAGCAGCAGCTAGAGTGGAAAAAAGAAAACCTCACTGATGAGGCAAGTTCCAAATATATATGGTACTAAAAATATTTTAATTATTTTACTCTTAGGGAAACAATTGGAAAATATACGAATCAACGCGTTATAAATGATATTTCCGCATGCCAGTCGAACCAACCTACAAATGGTTACGGAAGCAGTTCTGTGTTCAGAAGGGAAGATAATTGTGGATGTTTCAAAACACATACGTTGTCATTCAGGCTGGAATCGGGCAACTATGGAGGGTGAGCTTGACGGTCCCGCATGTTCAGACACAAATGCCCACTTTCCCCAGATTCCGAACTAACTTTGGATTTGTTCTAGGGGTGACTTTGCAAAGTTTATTGAAGTGTTCCACCGCACTTCTCCCTATGTTTTGCTCGAGTTGAAACAGAATAAAATGTGGAGGTGGCTCTGCCAGAAGACCAGCCTTAACTAAAGCCGCCTAAACCAAGAGGGCAAAGACAGAGGGAAAGAGGGGCAAAAAAACCCGAAACAACAAAACTCAAGCTTTTTGCTAAAGGCCTGATTCAACTAAAGGACACAAAGAAATAAAAACACCCACATTAAAAGCCAAACAAGATAATAATTGTGCATGTCTGGCTCTGAATATAGAGGGCAAGGCTTGCGTCACTGGCACTCTGAGTTACCATGGTGAGTGATTTATTGATATATATCAAGAATGAATAGATCAAAGGCAGCGAGATGACAGGTGATCAATCAAATGTCAAATCAAAACTAGCAATCAAGTGGAAAGCTGATTTTTCAGTGGGTGGGTCTGGCAGGAGAAAAATGAACTTTCATATTACACTTCCGAGAAACAAAACCCCAGCATACTATTAAAAAAGCAATTAAGCAACCCAAAAGGAAAAAAATCCCTTAGAAGGTCTATTGTACTGATCCATTAACCTGTTCCTATCTTTTTTTTCGGGGGGTGGGGAGGTAAGCATTGAGATGGGATAGTTCCTACCAAACAAATCAATCCAGAAAGTTTGCAACTGTCTCTCTCTAGGCAAAGAAAATCCAGAGTTGTTTAAATTTCTATGGGGAGTATTTCCCCCCACCTTTTATTTTTAAAGCGAAGGGAGAGTGTTGATTAGACTTCAGAACGTGAATCCTTTTAGAAAACATATGCAAAGACCCATCCATTTCCTGGGGTGCTTTTTCCACCTTGGTGATCAAAGCCAAACTCCCATTGCTCGCCCCAAAGCCAGCCTGGAGCCCAGGTTTTGGGCATGCCTCACACTTCAGCGCCCCAAGCCCCAGCGAGAGGAGACGTTGTCCCCGGAGGCCAGAAGCCGCTGGCACTGACCACGCGGAGGGATGCGGGGGTGGAGGGGCTGTCTCCCTACTCCGCACCCCAAATCCTCAATCCGACTTTGGCCCAAGAGGCAAGAAACAGACTGGGAGAAAGTTAGGGGTGGGGTAGAGGGTGGAGGAAAAAAGTTTAAGGAGGGAAGGCTTGGTGGGATAGCTCCCCCCCACCCCACCGGAGCCTGGAAGAGCAGGATGTGGGCGATCAGAGAAGGCGAGAGAGGACGGGGTTACTGGAGGGGCACCCGGGAGCGAACTCCCCCGAAAGCGTAAGGGGGTGGCGTCCCCGGGCACCCAGGGGCAAGGAGGGCGGGCGAGGAGCGCGGCGCGCCCCGCAGCCCGGGCTGGGCAGCCGCGAAGCGGAGCCGTTTCTCTTACCTGCCGCCCGCTTGGGTGCCTGCTGTTTCCTCCTTGGCATCGCTCTACTTCGCTCCAGTCCCACTTCTGGCGCCCCAGCCCCGAGCCGCGCGCGGGGGCCCGCTGTCTCTCTGGCCTCTCTGGGTCTCCTCCGCCTCTTGCCCGGTGGCTCCCAGGACGTCACTCGGCCTCTGTCCCCCTGACGATCCCCCCTGCAACTCCTCCACCACGGGCCAGAGACCCCCCTCTCTGGGTGGCAGACTCGGGTGGCTTGTGCCGGCTGGTCTGAAGTAGAGGTTGGTTCTGCCTTGTTTGTTTGTTTGTTTGTTTTGGATTTTTTTTTCCTTTCTCTCTCTCTCTTTCTCTCTCTCTTTTTGTTTTTGCTTTTGGAATTTTTTTGTTTTTGTTTTTGCTTTTTTTTTTTTTGGTGACTGTTGAGACACTTGATTTCTTTATTAAACATCCAAGACCGGGTTCAGATGGAAGGGACGAGGGGCGCACACGCGCCACACGCACACGCGCGCGTAAAGATAAGGAAGAAAGACAATCCTGGGAAGGTAGTGGGTTTCTTCTTCTTTTTCTTCTTCTTCCTTCTCCTCTTTCCCTCCTCCTCCTCCTCCTCCTCCACCTCCTCCTCCTCCTCCTCCACCTCCTCCTGCTGCTCTTCCTCCTCCTCCTCCTTGCCGATCTCGATGGCGGATCCGCGCAGGGGGAGATCACTCACTGTGGGTCTGTGGCTGCTGTCAGATCCCCGTCTGTGAGTGATATGCGAGAGGACAGGAGCGGGTTTTGGAGACTGGAAATCTGGAATTCACTCACTCACACACACACACACAGACACACACGCAGACACACTCACACGCACTCACACGCGCACGCACTCCCGCTTCCCCGCACACACGCACTCACACCCCCACGTATGCACACACACACAAACACACACACACTCGCGCGCACACACAAGACAGGGCGAGGCGATGCCAGCAAACATCGATCCCGCTGAACAAACTGAACATTAACAAACTCCTCCTCCTCCTCCTCTCCCCGCGACCTGATGACAGGGAGAAATTTACTCCCCAGCCGCAGAGCGCCAGGCAGAGGGAGTCTATTAAAGGGACAGTGTCCCGCCGGGGAGCGGGGCGGGGGGCGCGGGGCCCGGGCGGGAACCCCGGGTGCGCCCTCCTCGCTGGGGCCAGGGCGTGCCCGGCGGGCGCGGGGACACCCCTCCAGGAGAAGGAGGGGCGGGGAGGGCCGGAGGTGAGCAGGGAAGGGTGCCTGGGAACGGGAGGCAGGGTGCTGGCCCACCTCCAAAGCTGAGAGGCCGGGAAGAGAGACTCAGAGGGTCAGAGTGACTGACCGGCAGGAACCATCAGCAATTTTAGGGGAGGAAGAACTTAGGTTTGCTTGGGGTGGGTGAGGGACTATTACCTGGTCATGTGACCTCCATTCTCTATCTTAACCTGACCCCCCAAAATTTCCTCCCCACCCCCCATTAAGTTTAATGTCCCTGTCCCTCCCAGCTTCTTGCTAATCAATGGGTGGTCATAGAAAAAAAAAAAAAATCTCCCTTCCTACTTGACAGTCTAATCAGGTAGTTTTTTTTTTTTCCTTGAAACAGTACTTACTGAGCACCTACTATGTGCCTATACTGGAGACACACACAGCAGCTGTAGAGAAAGGGAAGGACCTGGCCCTCTTGGTGTTTATATTCTAGTGGGGGACAGCAGGCAAGTGGCCCCCACTCTGATTTCCAGTCTTTGCTTAAATGTCGCCTTTTCCCAGAGGTCCACCTTACTTAAAATGTCACACACACACACACACACACACACACACACACTCACTCAAACACTCCCCATCCCGTCACTCCATTTTCTTTTTCCCCACAGGACTGATCAGTGTTGCATACGTTACCTGCAGTTTTCTATTTTGTTTGTTGTCAGAGTTCCTCCTTCAGAATATAAGCTCCGTTGGGAAGAGGGATTTTTGCCTCTTTGTTCTGTTGTATCCCTAATTGTTGGCAAAGCGCAAGACGTGCAGTAAGTACTCAATAAAATATGTGTTGAACGGATGAAAAGTAAACAAACACGCAGGATAATCTCAGAGTGATAAGCTCCAGGACGGTGTTAAAATTGAGTGCTATAATAGTGCCCAAAAGAGGGAGGAGATAGCTCTAGATTGAGTACAGGTGAGGTCATTTGAGCCCCTACAGAGTGAAGGTAACATGGGATTATTAAGTCCCGCTGTGGGCCAGGCGCCAGGCACATTGCAAGGTATTGGGAACAGGTCTGTGAACAGGATGAACCTGGATCCCACCCTCAAGGAGCATTCCTTCCTGGCGGTAGATAAACAAGGGACAGGTGGTGTAGGCTGGGACAGAGGTGTCCTTGGGAGGGGCAGTTAACCTGGACTTGGAGGAAGGAAGGCTGGTTACTAGGCCGGGCTTCACAGGGGGAGTTACGTCAAAGCTGAGTTTTAAATGTGGGGAAGGCATTAGGCAGAAAGGGAACTCTGATATCAACGCCCTTAGATTAAAAAGACGAGTATTGTCTAAAGCTTCTGCTTCCTGCATGAAAATTTCCTGAGGCCCTTTGTTAAGATGCACATACCTGGTCCTTACCCTAGAACAAGATTTTCCAACCCAGGCATTATTGACATTTTCAGCAGGATAATTCTTTGTTGGGAGGAGCTGTCCCGTGCAATGTAATTTAGGTCTGCGGTCCCCAACGCCCAGGCTGCAGCCCAGTACCAGTCTGTGGCCTGTTAGGAAGCAGACTGCATATCACTGCCTGAGCTCTGTGTCCCCCTACCCCATGGAAAAATGGTCTTCCATGAAACTTAGAACCCCAGCCAGGCCCCACAGCAGGCGAGCAGCAGGAGGGGAGGGGCAATCAAGCCTTCATCTGTATTTACAGATGCTCCCCATCCCTGGCATCACGGGCCTGAGCTCCGCCCCCACCCCCTCGTCCGTGGAAAAATTGTCTTCCATGAAACCAGTCCCTGGTGCCAAAAAGGTTGGGGACTGCTGGTTTAGCAGCATCCCAGGCTTCTACCTCCTAGATGCAAGGCCTCTCCACCCCAGCAGTGACAATGAAAACTGTCTCTAGACATTGCCCAGTGTCTCCTGGGAAGGTGAGATCAACATGGTCCCTGGCTGAGCACCAATGCCCTAGACCTTCTGAATCAAAAACTTCTGGATGAGGACTTGGAAATCTGCATTTTGAAATATGCAACTCCCACTCCCCACAAGTGAATTTCTTGCTCACCCCAGTTGGAGAACTACTGCCTCCAAAAGCCTTTGTTCTTTTGGAATCGGACATAATATTGGTAACTATAAAGCTAAGTCAGGCTTAAATATTAATATAATTTATGGGTTCAAGGGGTTCAAGGGCCACATTGTTATTGTGGCCATTGTGATGGGGCTTCACCTGTGCCCCCTCCTCACTACCCACCCTTCATGAACCTACCGCCACTGACACGAGACCAGTCTGATCCAGGCTACCTCCCACCTACAACCCACTCACCTGCCACCTTTGCCCTTCCTCATGGCAAATTACCAGGTACTTATTCCATAAATATCTTTCTTAACAGTTCTTTTGGGCTATATAGGAAACTTAACTTTCCCCACTCTACTTGTCAGCCACAATGTGTTATTGTCACGTTTGTAAAGTGCTGTTTAATCATTTTTAACATCCCCACATGTTTCTCCATCTCACATGTGTGGTGCAAGTTGTTAAGTCACCTGCCCTAAATCACCCAAACGGCCTCCACCCATGACAGACCCCACCCAATCCCAGCCTAATCCTTAGGCAACTGAGGCACAAAATCCCTACTTCATAGTTGGCAACATCAGCAGAAAAGCATTAATTCTAATTGCCCAATACACCTTTACAGAGCGCTGTGCTAGGTCTCATAGCCTATTGAGTAAAAACCCTACAGGCGCGCAGTCAAGGGACCAGTTATAGGATCAGGACTCAAGGCCCGAACAGAAACGGGACTGAGGCTGCAGCAAGCTCACCGCGAACCTACCACGGTCAATAGAAGCCCCGCACCTGTTGATTTGGTGTTTGTGTTACATCCAGCCAATCATTTAACAAACATCTACTGTGCGTGTTAAGTGTGCCAGGTATTGCCCAAGCACAGGGGATGCTGGGATGCATAAGGTAGGATCCTCACCTTCAAAACCTTCTGTTGTTATAACATCCAAAACACTGGGAACTAGCAAAGAGGCCATTCGGGAGCTGGCAGCAGGGAGGGGATTTATATTAATAATAACTCCGCAATACCTACCTTCCGGCTGGCTACCAACACATTGTTGGTTCCACACTTCTGGAGTGTTCTTTTACTAATTTATATTTCTTCCTACTGCTACCCAAACAGAGCAGTTAACTTAGTTATCCACAAAGACGATTTTGGCTACACTGATGGGACCCATAACACAATGGTACCCAGATGTTGTTGAGTGCTGTAGACGTGTCATTAAATAGCATTGAGTCACGCAGTGCGAAAGTTAATACCTTCCAATTCTCTTTCAATATGAGAAAGTCTCCATTTGGTGCTAGGGTTTCTTCTATACCTAACACGTGCTAACTTCCATTTTTCAACCAAAACAGCACAGATCTCAGGCTCAGAAGCTTGGGAGGGGTAAGAGTATCTAGATAGACTTTTAAAAAATGGTTTGTTTTCGCCGGGTGCTGTGGCTCACGCCTGTAATCCTAGCACTCTGGGAGTCTGAGGTAGGTGGATCGCTCAAGGTCAGGAGTTAGAAACCAGCCTGAGCAAGAGTGAGACCCCGTCTCTACTATAAATAGAAAGAAAGAAATTAATTGGCCAACTAAAGATATATATAGAAAAAATGAGCCGGGCATGGTGGCACATGCCTGTAATCCCAGCTACTTGGGAGGCTGAGGCAGAAGGATTTCTTGA
>CAUYRT010062063.1:0-44251 GCA_963574885.1 Lepilemur ruficaudatus | reverse complement strand
TTTTTTTTTGAGACAGAGTCTCACTCTGTTGCCCGGGCTGCAGAGTGCCGTGGCATTAGCCTAGCTCACAGCAACGTCAAACTCCTGGGCTCAAGCGATCCTTCTGCCTCAGCCTCCCAAGTAGCTGGGACTACAGGCATGTGCCACAATGCCCGGCTAATTTTTTCTATATATATTTAGTTGGCCAATTAATTTCTTTCTATTATTAGTAGAGACGGGGTCTCGCTCTTGCTCAGGCTGGTTTCGAACTCCTGACCTAGAGCAATCCACCCGCCTCGGCCTCCCAGAGTGCTAGGATTACAGGCATGAGCCACTGCGCCCAGCCTGCCATATTTTTTTAAAAAAATCAAAATTAATGCAAAAAAATCTATGATGAACAAAATATCAAAATTTGAAATAAAGACCAGCACTGGGCCGACCCACATGGAAGCCCGAGGCGACAGGGCAGATGTGCCCCGTGGCTTCGGTGGGAGCAAACTCACCGTCGTGCCTTCCCACTCGACTGCTTTGCTTCTCCCCCTTTCACCTGCGAGAATTGCCATGCTTCACTATTTCTCTTGACATCTGACAATTTTAAATAATTTTTAATGAAGCTCAACTAAAATGACGATAAATTCAGTTTTGGTATAAATCAAATATTTAAACCTAAAATGTTGTGAGTTTTAATACACCTACTTTTCAATTTTTCAGTGACTTAAATGTCCTAGAACAAGCAGGTCTCTGGTGGTAAATAAGCCCCATCAGGTGGTCTCCAGCGGGAAGTGGGGTATGTCTGTTTCCAAGCTGGTGGTGGTTCTTGCTGATTTTTCCTACCCTTCTGCCTCTCTGGGGTCCCCTCCAGGGTGGGGTTCAGGAAGTCCCCTCACCCTGTTTCATGCCTCCCTCAGAGGCCACGAGATTACTAGAGACGGGGGACGACATTATCCCCCTCTTGCTGCCTGACACGTGGCAGTCCCCGGCCTTTGGGGAGAGGTCATCCTGGGTCGAAGGCTAAGGGCACATGGAATGTTCCTGACACACAGAACCTATGACTCTGAATACAGTACTGTACACCAAGCAACTGTTTGGAAGTTCTTGGCTAGAAGAAACTTTCTGAGATAAGGTTGTGAAAATATATTATATATATATATATATAATATGCTCACATGGTTTAAAATTAAGATGATATTAACAAGATAAACACTGAGAAGCCTTTTTCCCATCTAGTTCCCCACCCCTCACTCAAATAGGTGGTAACTTTTAGTGGTTTCTTGACGATAAGGCCTCTTTTAAAAATACTATTAAAGTAGGTTTTATGAGTTAACTGGAACCCATCCAGTGCTTTCTGGAAGAGACTTCCTAGCTGGTGCCAAGTGCTGAGCAGAGCTATCACGCTCAGGGGCCACACAGCCCACAGGTGGGGCAGCCAGGCTGTCACGCAGACAGGTGTAGTGTCCGGTGTGGGCACTGCGGGGTACCCCAGAGCCAGGCCAACCGGGAGTGGATCTGAGGCCATCAGCATGGTTGAGGTTTTCCTCCTGAGACATCTTTGGTCTAATAATATCCCCCAAGGAATGGGTATCAGCGTTTCCTAGAAACACATGACGGGGTTTGTAATCTGTCCCACATTCACTCCCAGAGAACTTCTGCATGCCGGGGATTACACACATCCTTCCAGCTGGGATGACGTTCCAAACCACAAGCACAACTCTGTGTTTTTGTGGTCGCCATGTACGACAAGATAGCAGCAGATCCCCTCTGCTGTCTTGGGTATGGCTGAGGGGATCAGTGGGAGAGTGGGAAGGAGGATGCCCCTTCTGAGGGAGGGTCCTACAGGGATCAGAGCCGGAGTGTAAGCAGGAACTGGGGTGGCAGAGAGCTTAGCACACACTGGGGAGAAATGCTGGCTGGAGTGCCGTGCTGTTAGCCTTGTAAGGTGTCACAGGCGTCTTCTCCTCAAGCCCCTCTTGGCCACACCCCTTCTCATCCTTCTTGTCCGTAAAGTTGTTTCCCACCGATCCCCCCACTAGGGCTTGCAGGAGAACTCTCCGCTCTTTCTGGCCTTCGGCCAAGGGTCCCCACCAGACATCCCTGCTCTTTCCCAGCCTGCACAGGGCCCTGGAAATGTCACTGAAAACTTGTGTGATGTGTGAACTCCCTAGTGTCACCCTGAGCAAAGTGGCCGAGGGAAGCAGAGCACTTGCCCATTGCTCTCTCTGGGCGGTCTGTCAAATTTGGATTTAGGAGAACATGGAAACTATGGGGCAAAGATAAAGCAAACAGAGCTTGTGGTTCTACCCTAGGGCAGCATGTCATTGCCTATGTAGCCTAGAGTGGACACGGTTTTCTGTTTGGTTCAAATAGCGTTACTCAATGTTCAGGAAGGTGATGATTGCTCTGGGGACTGTGGGAGGGAATTTCAGAGTCAGAATCCTCTGCTGGGGTGGGAGCCAATGTTTAGGGAACAGGAAATGTCTCGAGAGCTCTGGAGAGAGACCCTATGAAATTGTGACAAGGATCCAAGGTGTAAATTTGGGAGGAAATCCACGCCAAGGAAAGGGGAGTTGCAGGTTGAACTCTGGACTGAGGTTGCTAGAAGAAGCAAGATCCCAAGCGCTTTCTTTATTTTCCTCAAACACCTGGGAGCCTCTCCCCTCCTTCATTTGTTCAATGCATACTTGCACCTTACTTCACTTATGGGCACTCGAGAATCAATTAAAATAATGTCTTTCTCTGCATATTTTTCTGTATCCTTAGATGTCTCTTCCTCAATTTTGGAGAAGAAATATAAGTTTATAAAAATCCAAATAATTTTTCTCTGGAAGACTGATTTCACTACTAGTAGTCCATTTCCAGAGACACAATACAGTAATGCTCATGACCTATGTGCAAGGAATACTTTATTTTTTATTTTTTTGAGACAGAGTCTCCCTCTGTCACCTGGGATAGAGTGCTGTGGCATCAGCCTAGCTCACAGCAACCTCAAACTCCTGGGCTCAAACGATCCTCACGCCTCAGCCTCCTGAATAGCTGGGACTACAGGCATGCGCCACCATGCCCAGCTAATTTTTCTTTTCTTTTCTTTCTTTCTTTTTTTTTTTTTTTTTTGTAGAGATGGGAGGTCTTGCTCTTGCTCAGGCTGGTCTTGAGCTCTAGTAATCCTCCTGTCTCAGCCTCCCAGAGTGCTAAGGTTATAGGTGTGAGCCACCGTGCCCAGCCAGGAACACTTTATACAACAAATTTTCACAAATAATAGTCATTTGCTTTCTCGAGGGTTACTGGCTCTTCCTTCTGTTAGTGAAGTAAAGATCAGATCATGACTACATGAGTTAGATAAAAACAGAGAAGAGGAGAGTTGCTCTGGCTTTCTTGTTGCTGTTTGGGACACTTGCTGTACTTTTTCTAAAACTCTCAATGTTTTTGAGGCCACATTGACAGAATGTTCCTTTGTACTCTTGCTGCTGCCTGGTAATATTTACTTTCATCTTATGGATTAAAGAGAGCTCAGATTTCTATATTTTAATAAATGTGACCTAGATAGTGGTAAACCTCCCACTCTTTGCCCATAACGTTTTCAGACTTAATACAGCACATCTAAATATGCCCTTTGAAATTCTGATTAGCTCAGGGCAGGGGAGTTTGAACTGTTTACATTCCACTGCCAGGAATCTTGCTGTTAAAGGAGATGTCTCCAACACCCCCTGCCCTTGCCCCCCTAAATACAAACCACCTGGGGGGAAAGAACCAAGAAGCATTTTCTCTCCCAGCTAAGTTGAATAAACTTTAACATCTGTCTTCAGCACATGAACTGTAACTAAATATCTCTCTTACCAAAGCGGGTTCCTCCCTCCTATGGGAAGACTCCTCCATCTTCCCAAGGATTTCACTTTCCTTTCTCCTTTCTACTGCCTGCTTACCTCTTTCTGTCCCCTAAATCATTCCCATCTGCATTCAAAAAAACCCAAAAAACCATTAACAATTCCCCTTTTCATATATCCCCCAGGTGTAACTGTACTCCTCTGATTCCCGTCATACCCAAATTTCTAGAATGACTTCTCTGTCCACCGTGACAGCCTCCTTCACCACACTGCTGAAATGGCCTCTGTCAGGGCCCCCAGGAACTGCCCTGTTACGAATCCAGTTGTTATGTTCTTGTCCTAATCTTTTCCACCTGCCCACTCCCTCCCCGGGCCCCCTGCTTGGCTCCTGGGTCAGCCTCTCTCCTCAGGCTGCTCCTCCCTCCCCACTCACATCTGCTTAGACTCCTACCCAACTTTCAATAGTGGGACAGCTTGAGATTTGGTCCCAGGCTCTCCTCTATCTACACTCTCCATCTGAGTCACCCCATCGGTGCCTGTGGATTGAATTGCCCTCTGTATGCTGCTGACTCCCATACTTCCCTCCCCAACCCAGACCTCTCCAGCCCCAGACTGGCTCATGTGACTGTCCGCCTGTGTGGCTCATTCAGTGTCTCACGGATGTCCCAGGTCCCACCCCTCCAAAACCAAGAGGTGATAGGCATTTCTGAGCATTTGAGAATGAAAGGTGAGACATAGCAGGGACCCCTCTTAGGGGCCTGCTGGGCCGCCCAAACATGAAAATAAAGGAAAATCTCGAGTCCCTTCAGGAGAAGTCCTGGACACCTGGGTAGCCTTGAAAAGGGAATGGGCAACCTGATGAGAACATGGCCCTCCAAGTGAGCCAGGGTCACTGAGGTGTTCTGGTTCCCTACTGTTACAAGTTTGGCACCTGTCCCCGAGGCTGCGTCAAAAGAATGAGGACAAGTGGTTTGAGGAAAAGGGAAGAGGAGTTTGTTAATTTGCTGGCAAATGAGGAAGTTGGCAGACTACTGCCGCAAAGAACCAACATCCTGCCTCTGAGCAGAAGTACAGAGCTTTTAAAGGTTCTAACTAATCCCATAATCCCATCTTTGGGTAAAATAATCTCATGACCTCCACCCAGGCGATTACCCAGAGCCATCTCCTGTGGCACAAAGAACACAGGACTCTCTCCTGCTCCTCCCAACCACTGGCCTGAGGCAGGGATGTAGATTTTAGTTCTCAAAAAGGGTGAGGGGACTTTGAAGAGACAGAGAACATTTTTACCCTTTTTCAGGCCATTCTCTCTGTTACACTATGGAAACTAAAGGATGGCATCTTCACATGTGTTCTTGAGTTGTTTCTCAGAAACCCCCTCTGGATGGAAAATGCAGATAAGGGAGAATTGAGGAATTGAACCCTGACCACCAATCTTTGTTCTAAATTTCTCCCTGAGGGGCTTGTCACACCCATCCTAACATTCCCTTCCACTAATCCAAGAATCTCTGAATCCACCTAAGATCCATAGGCCCCTGCTTCAGGCTATCCCTTCATTGTGGGCCTGGCCAATGTATAACTTCCATGTATTGGTTTCAACTTCTGCTTTCCTGAAATGTACTCTTGCCTTTGAAAACCCTTGTTTGTAAGCCATTAGGGAGTTCAGGTCTTAGCATTAGCTGCCCGTTCTCCTTGCATGGAGCCTTATAATAAAAAATGCAGTTCCTACTGTAACTCTCGGCTTCAGTGTCTGGCTTTGCTGTGCTGGGTGAGCAGACCCCTGTTTGGTTCAGTAACAAAGGAACTTCATCTTTCTGCCTTTGTCCTGGGTGATGCTGCCTGCTAGTAAAATCTGTGCGTGTATGAAATGTGGTGTGTGTGTGTGCACGTGTGTGTAAGTGGTACCTAGAGTTCTATTCCCCCTTCCATGTGCACATGATAAGGCAGCTGTGTGTCATTGTCTCTGAGTATTACTATTGAACTGCCTTTTCCTGCTGAGTCTATGGTATTTTGAATCTTTACCCCCCACCTCAACACCAACAAAAGTCCATATTCCAAACATTTCCTGGAATGTCGGGAAATGCTTTATAAACTATGATAATTGCCTTGCTAGGACCATGGGGCCAGGTCATATTCTTTCAGGTAGGGCTGGAAAAAGGGTTTCAATTCTGAAGGAAAGAGATGTTCTCACATTGAATGACGATTCAATACAAAAGAGTTGGTTCTGGGTCTTAGATGTAAGAGAGTGAAACCATGATCCCTCTCTTTGCTCATGGCATCTCCAAAGCCTTGAGAAATTGAAAATGTCAGTAGTGGGCTGGTCCCTGAGATACATGAACATAAAACAACATTTAAGGCGGGGACGGGTCTGCCGGCCCCCGCAGTGGGGGCCCAAGTGCCATTCTTTGCCTCTTAAACAATAACACCACCAAAAACCCCCAATATTTAAAAGCTCTTTTTGTTTAAGTTGATTTGCTTATTAGTCCATCCTTGATCCTGGCTGTCTCTAAGGTCCTGAACTCCTCAATGATGAAGGCTTCCATCAAGAGGAATCTTTGGCGTAGGACCACACAAGAGAGGGGCTGCAAAGCTCTGGTCAGTGGTTCTCAACCACGCTACACTTTGGAAGCACCTGGAGGGCTTTAAAAAAGTGCTGATGGCTGGGACCTTCTCCAGAGATTCTGATTTACTTGGTCTGGGGTGTGGCTTGGTCATTGATAGTTTTCAAATCTTCCCAGGTGATACTAACACACAGCCAAGGTTGAGAGCCCTACTCTGGGCCGTGCTGGCACCAACTTCACAAGACTTTTCCGCACTGCAGCTGATTTCCAGCAGCATTATTTCAGCTCAAGAGAGCTGCTGGGCTTACACTTACCATATGGTACTGTCCTGTAATGTTCACTGTAGGTCCCTGTTTCCCCTGTAGACCGTGAGTTGTCTGAGGACAGATGCTGTATCATTGCATCTATTTCTCCAGTGTCTAGTACATCATGGGAACTCAGTAAATGATAGCTCAAATGAATGGATGGATGTGAAGCAAGGTGAAATACATAGCTGCCACTGATCCCCATGCCCTCGAGTTCACCTTCTGAGACTGCGCCTTCAGCAGCATGTCGGATGTGCACTTTGCATCACAATACACTCTGAGCTTGAGTCTCTGAGGTTCCCATGCAGGCACTCGGTGTGGAATTGTTCTCCTCCAGGCTTCCATTGTTCTGCTGCCGCCTCCTCCAACAGGGTGGGGAAACTCACCAGAATAAGTTGGTTCCCCACTTGCTACGGCTGGGAACAATCACCCCACAATGTTTCATCCAGCCACTCCATGCCTGCTCTCCCATTGGCCGAGGAACATGGTACGCTGAATTAGAGGATTCTGGAATCTAATGGGTGGTTCTGAGAAAGCTCCTGGAGGCCTTAAAAGTGAGCAATGTTTCTCTTTGGGATGTGTCACTGGTTTGACATTGTCATCTGTCACTCTCTGAGTCTCAGGATGACTTCAGTTAGCTCGGGACACTGGGTGTGGTAGCTGGTGGTGTCGACATTGTGCTTTGCCTTTGTGCAGCTCAATTCCTTGTGACAGAATCCTTCACAATGGGGTGTCTTAACCTGGGGCTGATAGATGGCTCTGGGGGAGTGAGATCCATGACCCACTGAAATTGTATGTACAGTATTGCGTCAATATGCTTCATGCACATTTCTCTCTAGAGAGAGAGCTCCTTAATTTTCACCAGACCCTCAAAGTTATCCATGAGCACAAAAGGTTTGGTTCATCTGCCTTCTGCTGTGTTCCCCACAGTTTCAGCTTCCCGCTGTTCCCAGAAGGCTGTGAGAGGGTGAGTTCTACCGTCATCTGGCACAAAGATCTCGAATGGGGCTGTTGAGGTTTGACCAGTCTGTGCACATAGAAAGAGACTACAGGCTATTTGGTTTTGTGAGAACTTGGACAGTAAAGGAGGGTATTAGTGGCCGTCCTTCATCTCCCAACTTGGACATTGATGCCGCACGTGTGTGTGTGTAAGTGTGTGCGCATATATGAGTGTGTGCCACTTGCAGTGCTCCTTGCACTGAGCATGTGTGCATGTGTGTAACATCTGACAGGCTCATATGTGTCTCATATTTCCTGGGAGTACCCCTGTTGGTGGGCCCTACCTAGCTTTCTTGGGTCTTACGACGCTTCTTCGAAATGGCCGGAATGGCCTCAGAGAGCTCAGCCTCCTGCTACCAACATTCCTGCTCCCTGCCTTACTACTCACAACCTACTTTCATAGCCCCACATCACCCCTCTCTCCAGGGGGGTTCTGTTTATTTTCAGCATGATGCATGCGGTGTCACATGCTACTTCTCCCTTGGCACCCTGAGAGCACCCTCTGTGGCTCGGCACGACCCTGCCCTTGCGTCCCTCAGTGGGCAGTGCTGTCCTGAGGGAAAACCTTGTATTCCTCCCCCCCGAGAAAGGCAGCAGCCCATGGAGCAGGCAGCCCAGCACATGCTCAGCCCCATTCTCCGTGGCAGTGGAAAGAGTGACAGGCACGGGCTTTAAGCCAGGAAGCCACCCCGGGGACTGCTAATAAGACCTAATAAGACCAACTGAGAGAGAAGCTAGAGTGACCACGCCCAGGACTGAGTAATGTCCGAGTCAGCATGGGCTGGCCTGGAAACGCAGAGTCAAACCTGCTTGTTCTCTGACTAGCCCAGGACACAGCCCACAACTGTGCTGGGCAGAGCAGAATGCATGGGGACCTTGCTCACTGCCCTCCCTGATGTCGTGATTTCCAGCCTCCTTTTCCACTGCCTTTCCCCAAGTCACCTTGTATTTCCTCCTGGAGAACCTCTCTCCCCCTGGCAGGGTGCCTCCTTAATCAGGCCCTTGGTGTTGCTATAGTAAAAAGGCAGGATGGCTCTAGGGGGCACCTGTCCCTTCAAATGCTCTGCTCTGAAATCAGGGAAGTAGCTCCAGTGTGAGGAGCATGGACAGCCTGGGCCTTGCTGCTAAACTGATTGGGAGGTTAGGGGTTGAGGGGAAACCTATTGTCTACTCTCCTTCCTAGGTTTTTCTATGTATAAATCCCACAAATATATGAGTACCTACGTAAGTGCATAAGGTACTGTAACTTGTGCCTGCCCCCAGGAAGAACCACAGTATGTTGTGGAGACCTTGTCTGCACATGAGAATAATGACAACCATTTCAAAACTATAGCTGGACAAAGAAAATAAACTACTTAGGAATATACTTAACCAAGGATGTGAACCATCTCTACAAGGAAAACTATGAAACACTGATGATGGAAATTGTAGATGACATAAACCACTGGAAAACATCCCATGTTCATGGATTGGTAGAATCAACATTGTTAAAATGTCTATACTGCCCAAAGTGATTTACACATTCAACACAATTCTCATCAAAATACCAATGTCTTATTTCACAGATCTAGAAAAATTAATCCTAAGCTTCATTTGGAACCAAAAAAGAGCCCAAATATTCAAAGCAATCTTAGGAAAAAAGAACAAATCTTGAGGCATCACATTACCTGATTTCAAATTATACTGCAAGGCTATACTAACCAAAACAGCACAGTACTGTTATAAAAAAAAGTAGAGACATACCAGTGGAACAGAATAAAGAACCCAGAAATAAAACCATACAGCCACAACCAACTGATCTTCAACAAAGCAGACAAAAACATACACTGGGGAAAGGACACTCTATTCAATAAATGGTGCTGGGAAAATTGCATAGCCACGTGCAGAAGAATGAAACAGGACCCCTATCTCTCACCATATACAAAAATCAATTCAAGATGAATAAAAGACTTACATGTAAGGCATGAAAATATAAAAATTCTATAAGAAAACATAGAAAAAACTCTTCTAGTTATCGCCCTAGGCAAAGAATTTATGGCTAAGACTCCAAAGGCAATTACAGCAACAACAAAAATAAATAAATGGAACTTCATTAAACTGAAAAGCTTCTGCACAGCAAAGGAAATAATCAACAGAGTAAACAGGCAACTACAGAATGGGAGAAAATATTTGCATACTATAAACCCCACAAAGCACTAATATCCAGAATCTACAAAGAACTCAAACAAATCAGCAAGGAAAAAACAAAGTCCCGTCAAAAGGAGGGCAAAAGACATGAACAGATTTTTTTCCAAAGAAGATAGACAAATGGCCAACAAGCATATCAAAAAATGTCCAACATCACTAATCATTAGGAAAATGCAAATTAAAACCACAATGAAATACCACCATACCCCTGTTAGAATGGCCATTATTAAAAGTAAAAAAAACAGTAGATGCTTGTGTGGATGCAGAGAGAAAGGACCGTGTATGCACTGTTGGTGGGACTGCAAACTAGTACAACCTCTTTGGAAAAGAGTACGGAGTTTCCTGAAAGAGCTAAAAGTAGGCCTACCATTCGATCCAGCAATCCCACTACTGTGTATCTACCCAAAGGAAAAGAAGTCATTTTATCAAGATACCTGCACTTGAATGTTTATTTGCAGCACAATTCACAATTGCAAAGATATGGAATCAAACCTAAGTACCCATCAATTCATGAGTGGATAAAGAAAATGTGGTATATATACACCATGGAGTACTACTCGGCCATAAAAAGGAATGAAACAATGTCTTTCACAGCATCTTGGGATGTAACTGGAAACCATTATCCTAAGTGAAATATCTCAGGAATGGAAAAAAAAATACCATATGTTCTCACTAATAATTGGGAGCTAAATGATGGGTACACATGATCACAAAGAGACGTAAAGGACATTGGCAGCTAAGAAGGGGAGGGGATGAGGGATAAAACCGTACCTATTGGGCACAATGAACACAATCCTGATGACAGGCACACTGAAAGCCCTGACTTCAGCACTATACAGTGTATCCGTGTAACAGAAACATTTGTACCCCCTTAATATTTTTAAATTAAAAAATTAATAATTACTGATAAAAATAGATGGCATTTATTGAGCATGGACCATGCTGGACACATTGCTAAGCCTTTCACATGAATTATCTATTTTAATTCTCACCATACACCTGAAGTAGGTACTGTTATTATGGTATTTTACAGAGGAACATGAGGCTCAGAGAAGTTAAGTAACTTGCTCAAGGTCACACAGTAGGTAAGTGGTTGAGCTGAACATCAAATCCAAGTCCATTTCCAAAGCCTGTGCTCATAACAACTGTCATGAGCTAACCCTACGAGGATGGCAGTGCAGCATGAGCAGCTCTGGGAGCGGTACTAACGGCAGGTGATACAGGAATTGAGAAGAGTGAAAAAAATAGGTGATAAGAGGAAGGGTAAGGAGTGTAGTGGGAAAGATAAATGTGATGGTTCTGGGAAAGAATTGAACTCTGCCGTGAAAATCTGTTGGTTCCACTGAAAGCTTGACATTGGTAGGGCTCATAGGGGATGTCTGTAATAATCTCAAAACTGCACCCAATGTCCCCACTGTGATGGGCCATGCCTACCACCGGTGTCAGAGCCCTTTGGGCAGACCCAGTGCACACCAGCTGATTCCCGAGGGCTCTCGCCACCCTGTGCCTCCACACACTCTGCTTTGCTTTGAACAACCTGCACCTGTGGCTTCCTAAGAGGCCTGTCCTCAGGCTACTGGAGCCACATTTATTCTTCAGATGCAGAAAGTGCCAGGAATGGCTAAACCCACAGGGCCACCTGCAGCCAATGATCGAGGGCAGTATGCTAGCTCAGCTCCCTTGCCTAAAGGGGGAACAAACTCTAGGGTGTCGTTTCTACTCCAGAGCTCCTCAGGGGCCAGGTGGGTGCAGACTTCACCTGAGGTCGCACCCTCATTTGGCTCCTCCAAGCCCCTGTCCCACTCCACACACTCCCTTGCAATTCCTCGTGGGAGCACTGCCTTCATAACCACCCGTGCACAAACCCTCATCTCAGGGCCAGCTCCCGGGGCCAGACTTAAGACTGTGACCGTGCTCCCGTGGCTGTGATGTTCCACTGACATCTCTTGGGAGACTGAGATTGACTTGACCAGGACCCACGGCAGCCTGAGGCTCCGGGGGCCTTAGGCTTCGTTGGGTCAAAGAACCTCTAAAGGAAGAGGGAGAGATCCCAGAGGGGAGGGAAGCAGGTGGCACTTGCACCACCCCGGGAATGGCAGTCATTCTGAAGGGGTGAGCAGTGGTCCTCCCTGAGACGTGGGACTGCAGCCTTTTGCCCCTGCGCACTCCCGCATCACGGCACAGGAGGGGCTCAGCTACCGGGGAACGGAGGTGCCTCCTGGGGAAAGGAGGAAGACGGAGGGAGAACAGACGAGCAGTGTGGAGCAGGGCCTTCTGGGCCTTCTGGGCCTTCTTTCCCTCAGTGGAGCTAGACCTGGGGCCACAGCCTCGCAGCCCCCCTCGCTGAAGGTCAGACCCCTCGTCCACCTGCAGCGCCCTCACTGCGTAGCTGGGGCAGCCACCGAATATGAGCTTCCTTCTTTCAACGACGACGCCTAACCCTACAAACCACGGCAGACTAAGGCGGGAGTAGGTGGTGATTCCCACGGAGGTTACCTCACCTGGGGAGCTGTGTTCTTGAGTCCACGTCAGGACGCTCTAATGAGGACACCTGCAGGACAGAGGGCTCCCTCTGTGGAGATTCCAAATCACTCCCTGTACACATGCCGGCCCGGACATGCGCGTGCGTCCTGCCAAGGCCTGCGGGGTCAAGGCAGGGGTTGTAAAGCCAGACTCTGGGGCTCATGAATTTTCCTGCGTAAGTAAGTCCTGGCTGGCAGCCTGGCAAAGACAAGCACCGGCTCAGGTCACAGGAAAAGTGGTGGGGTTGGGAGAAGGAAAGTGAAGCACCCTAGGGCCCCGAGACCTGCCTGGCAGCAGGGGCCACACCCCTGCTCGAGAGTCATGTCCACTCTCTCCACACCTGCTCAGAGAGTGTGACATGCTGCCTAGGGAATGCAGGTGCCTCCCTCCACAGCCTTGTCCCAGGAGAAGAAAAGCCGTCCCACCTCTGGGGAGAAGGAGTCTCTTCCCTGGCCCCGCAGGGATGCTGTCTCCTGCCTTCTTCCTCATTCCCAAGGCTGTGGCAATTCTCCCTCCCTGTTTGATGCCAGGCGTGGTCTTCGCTGGAGATCATCTTCCACTCATGGGCGTTCATCCATCATGAACCAGGAATGTGCTTCCTCCTCTCAGTATGGGGAGGTCCTTGTATGGGGAGCAAACATTTCCTCTTCCCCTTGTCAGAACTTCCTCTGATACTTCTCCCCACAGCCAAGCTCAGGCCTCAAAGTAGGATGAGAAAAACTTCAGTAGGGAATGCAGAGTTCCTGGGGTATATTTTTCTCCACTCAGGAAAAGCAACAAATGCAGTTTCTTCTCAGTAATAATTCAATGGACTCTTAGGGCTGCTGTGAACAGCTGTGTAGGTTGCACACTGTGCAAACATGCCCTATTGAGGGGATGAGTGGAGGCTGAAATTCAGCCAGAGCTCTCTCTATTTGCCAAGCTGTGTACTCTGGTGTGGAATGCATCCTTTTTAAATTTGCACAAAATCACCCCTTACTCACTGGGCTGTGTACTGAGAAGGGGCACCTTTTCCTAAGGCACACAAGGCTTACTATAGGCTAGCCTTCTCTAAGCTAGGTTAACCTAGAATTGTTCTTGTCTTTGCCCAATCCTACAAGGCAACATCTTTTCCTTTTCACTTCCTCCTTCTGTCTGAGGACAGTCTGATAGGATTAGAGACCCACAGTCTGTCACAGCCATTGAGAAAGTAATGCCCACGTGCCTTCTTGAATTCTCATCCTCCATGGACAGCAGCCTCAGTCACCCTCAGCATTCTCTTCCTTCCTGTCTTCCTTCTTTTTCTTCTACAGTGTCGTGCAAGATCATCTGCCATGAACCTTTCTCCTGGGAGCGTCATAGGAGGCGAACAACCTGAAAAAATCCCTTCTGCCCCCACCCTGTCCCTGCCACAGCCTCAGGAAATGGCAGGTGGAGCTGGTGGCCAGGCCTGGCTCCAATTCCCCCTTACTCTTCTATGAAATATTCCTTTCTCTTTGCTTGTAACGTTGGTCTTCCTCTGCCAGGCTGTGAGCTGGAACTGAGCATCCTGGCTGGGGTCAGCGCCTGGCACAGAGAGGAGCTTAAGCAAAATTTTGGGCAAGTGCCTGCTGGGGCAAGTGGCCCGCGCTGGCTCCAGTCTGACGGGTGGAGGCTCTGACTGCGTATCCCAGACAGATGCACCCTGTTCCTTTCCCCCCTGGTTTTTCTCTTTGCAATTTCCCTCCTTGGCTGCTTGCAGGACGCAGTAATGAAGAGTTTGCCTTGTGTTGCTGGAGCTCCTTGTGTTTAACCCTGAAGCCCTCCACTGGGCAGACCCACCTTGTGCCCCTCGGAAGGGTGCGAGTGGGGGGGTAGATAGAAGCTTTAGAGCCAGTCTGGTCCTACAGGTGGGGTCCACCCTACAACCCCAGGCTTCCCCTGGAGTGCAAGAGGGCATGGGCTGCTCATCTTCATATGTGCCCAGGGTCAGGGACTCTGCCAGGCTCACAGCCAGGGCTCAGCCTGTTCCTGTGTCGTGTGGAGAAGAGGGGTGAGCACAGCCTAGCAGGGTGGGAGGCAGGGCTCAGACAGACCCAGATCTCGGTTTGTAAATACCACTCTCCACTAAGAGGAATCAGGAAATGTTGGATAAATAGCCAATTCTAGGGCTGGAGCACAGAAAGTACATGAGCCTGGAATATCTTGTGCCAGAGAGCCAGGTAGTATTCAAAGAATGACAGGGACGTGTTGAAAGGACACAAAAGCCAGCTTCAGGGAGCTCCTACTGGCCATGTCTGGGACAATTTGAGCATCAAAATGATGATAAAGCATTATAATTAATTTAATAAGATAGGAAATTTTAGGCCATAGTGGTCTAAATAAATGACTGAATAAATTGAATTTTTGATTAAAAAAACAGGGTATTTATACAATCTAAAAGTACGTCCCCACAAAATACTTATTAATTACAAAAGGAAAAGTAATAACTTACAGTAGAGAAACCGACAGACACCACCTTAATCAATATCACCAGTAAGTGGCCGAATAGAAATCATGTGCCACCTGATAAAACACAATGCCAAGAGCACAGCGTCTGTGATATGACTGCCCAACAGGCATAACATGAATCTGTTTGTGTGGAAACATGAGACTAACCCAAATTTTTAAAAATGAATGGCCTGTGATTTTCAAGTGTCAAGGTCCTGAAAATGAAAGAGAAGTTGGAAGAGAAGTTCCAGACTAAATGAACGAGCCTAAGGAGGCTGGACTGCTAAGTGCAGTGTGTGATCCTGGCCGGAATCATTTCTGTAAAGAAGATATGTGGGACTATTGGCAAAACTTGAATATGGTCTGAGAATTAGAAGGTAATAATTTACCAATTTCAATAGTGTTCTGTGGTTATGTAAAAGACCATCCTTGTTTCTAGGAAACATACAATAAAGTATTTAGGGATGATAGGGCATTATGTGATAAATGTACTCTCAATTGTTTCAGGGTAAAACAATACTGTTCTTGTAGCTATTCTGTACATTTGAGATCATTTCAAAAGTTTTTATTACTTTTAAATTAATTAAATGAAGCCCTGTACCTATGATCAAATTCAGGATGAGGAGACCTAGTTTTTCAGAAGTTTAAGTGTAAAGAAGTTGAGGATTTTATTTGGATATGAACAATATAAAAATGGCAATAATAATATATAGCTTGAAATGTTATGCAGATTAAAAATAATCACTTTAGAATGTGAGGGCAGAAACTTGTCTGTTTTATTTACCACTATATTCTCAGTACAGTGTCTGGCATTAATAAATATTTGTTAAAGATTAAAATATTATTAAATAAATACTACCTGGTAAATAATAAGCCCTCAATAATGATAAGATTAACCATTATTGTTACTTGTAAGGATGCAAGTCAACCATGGAAGGCTGCCAAATTGTTGTTCTTAGGGTGGCACAAGGTAGACAGTAGGTCACATACATCCCGAAATGGTCATACCAAGTCTGGACTTTCATGCTCAGTTCTGAATGCAACATTTTAAGGTGTATCACATATAATCGATTGCAGCTATACACAACAGAACACTTGATTTACAATGTCTTAATAAATGAAGGTTTGATTTTCTCATGAAACTGGAAGTCTGGAAGAAGGCAGCTGGTGGCAGCAGTTCTGCACTGCAACACTTTCGTTGCCAGAGTCTCTAAGATATTTTTCACCTCTCCCCCATGGTTGTAAGACGGCTACCCCAGCTCCAGGCAGCAGATCCATGTTCAAGGGGGCAAGAAAGCACAAAGGGACTGTGCTAATAGCATCTATTATTTCAATTAAAAAAGCAAAAACGTTCTTGCATTAGGTCTCTGCTTATGTGTGATTGGCTAGAATTGGGTCACATGGCCACTGCTAGTTACAGGGAAGATTGGGAACGGGAGTGCTTCATTTCCGTTCTTTACACGGAGGGTAGCCAGGGAGAAAGGATTGCAAATGTCTGCTGAGTTAGCCAATGAACAGTATCTGCCATAGACAGACACTAACCAAAACACGTCCGGAGGAACACAATTAGGATATTAAGAGATGTGGAGATCATATCATATTAGGAATGGTGGAAGGAACTGAAAATGTTTGAACTGAAACAGAAACGAATTAGGAGGATGTAACAATCACCTTACAGAACTGTCATATGGAAGGGGAATTTATTTACTCTGCACTGCCATAGAGGACAAGCGTTAGACAGTAAGTGGGAGGTACAAAGATGTGCCCTGTGCCTTGGACTGGCCCTCCCTCACATGGCCATTTTGTGAGGGAGTGAGTATCTGGGAGTGGCTGGCAGTGGCTAGACCATCACATATCAGGGACACCCTCCATGGTATGGGAGACTGCAGGGAAGAGCTTCCAGGGCTCCTTCCAGTCCCAAGATTCACTGACTCTTCTGTGACCCAATTAGAAGCTAGGCCCACAAAGAAGCAGGCTGATTTGTCATTGTGCCTTGTCGCCACCATGGAACTTTGTTTTCAATAGCTTCTTGGTAAAAGAGAGCATCCCTCTTCTGAAGAAGTCAAAGCACTTATTGAACTCTTCAGTCACATCTTGCTGGGCCTCTTCTTTTCTGCTTATAACTACAGGGGTGTTTTATCTGCTTATTCGCTTGGGCTTGTGCATAATTGAGGAAACAGTGGCTCCGTAACAGAGGGAACAGCCTGAAAAAGGGTCAAACGTTTTATGAATTATCCCCCCCCACCCCCATGCACTCCTTTAGGGAATTAGAACCTGCATCCCTGCCTGAGGCCAGTCATCAGAGGGATAGGAGAGTGTTCTTGGCTCTTTGTACCACAAGAGATGGCTCACGGAATTGCCCTGACAGAGGTCATGAGATTGTCTTCACCGGAGATGCTACAGCTAAACAGCAAAAGTCTGAAGCTGAAAACTCTCTATAAAAGCTTTGTATTTCTGCTTATAAATGGGAAAATGGTACTTTAAGACAAGAATCTGCCATTCTCCTCATTTGCTGCCAAATTAATAAACTTCTCTTTCTTTCTCCTCAAACTGCTTGTCATTGTTCTTCATCAGGCCGCGGGGACAAGTACCTTTTGGTAACAGTTCCTCCTAACTGATGAAAGCAATAGAAACTTTATGCTGGGTAGGGGATAGAGCAGAAAGAGTGCCACTGTGACCCCAGAGCTCAAGTTTTCCTTGGGGATGAAGATAATATACTGTGAACTAAAAGAAAATCTTAACTGCGCTCCACCCCCTGCAGCTGACTGAATGGACCCCTTCTTGGCCAATGGGACCCCAGGAATACCCTAAGGCTGAGTTGCTGGCCCTGAGAAGGAAGATCAGACATGCCTCATCATGTCCCCCTCCCTTCTTGGAGATATCCTTTGCAACTCATTAAGGGCTAAGGCTATGCAAGACAAAGCTTAAACCACACCTGCAGGTCCTCAATTTACTCAGCAGATCACTTGAGTTTCAGTAACTGTCCAGTCGGTTTGAAAGACAGACATCTTTATCTTAAATGAAAATATTCCAAATGTTTAAACAAAGTTTCATGTCTCTAACCAATTACAAATCAAAGAATCTTTAAACTGACTTATAACTATAAGCCCCCTCCCCCACCTTAGCGGTATCCTGCCTATTTGGGCCAAACAATGTACCCCCTCCCTCTAGCATGTAATTCCTGTCTCCGTGAATGTAGAAAGCCAAACTGCTAACCCAGCCACCTCAGACACATTTTCTCAGGACCTCTTGAGGCCAGTCACGCACATTTGGCTCAGAATAACCTCTTTAAATTCTTTTGCACAGTTTCGGTCTGTTTCCTTTAACAGCACTGTCTACTTGACTCACACAGTTGTAGGGCCACGCGTTGTTGAAGTGCTTTGTAAGACATCAAGTGCTTTACTAATGAGAGTTGCTGTGATGGATGTGACTGTTCTGTCTTTGGGCCTGTCCTGCCCTGGAGAGGATATTGAAGCCTGGATCCCCAGCCGGACAACCTCTAAATGGTGCAAAAGTCTGTCTCTTAAAAACGATTGTTTTCTCCTCACTGGGACTGCATTAGCAGTTGTTTGAATATTTCATGAGTTTTGCTCTGAACCTGTTAAACGGGCAGTAATTCTTCTGCTGCTGTCTCAGGAGGCTTCAGCAAAAAAAGATCAGTCTGGGTTAGTTCTCCCCCGACCCTTCTAGCTACGTTTCGGATCCTGCAACACAGCCCTTGGTCCAGAACCTGACCCAGAGGGGCCAAGGAAAAGTGTGGGAAAAGTGTGTTTTTATGATCCAAATAGGCAAATGTCACCTGCAGAGAAGCAATTTAAGTTGCTGTTGCTACAGAAAAGAAAGTTAAGGAAACTGATGTTAATTGCCCATCCCGCCTTCAGGGCCAGGCACTGTGCTAGGGGCTTCAGTGTTAACACATTTAATTCTCCAAACAATGTGTACAAAATAAAGAAAATTTATATTAAATAAAAGGAAATCGAAGCTTCAGTTCAGTAGTTTGCCTGAGGTTACATATTTTACACGATTGTGATCAGTTTTGGGCTTCAAAGCTCGTCAATACACACCCATCATATGCAGGAAGGCTAGGCTCAGGCTGGATCTTAATGGCTTTCAAACCAGAATGATAGGAAAAGAGGCAGGGTGGGTATGTGGTGAGGTTAAGGGCCTGGAAAATGACCATTATTTAAAGGTGCAAGGAATATTTTAGCTTCTGGAGGTGGATACTTCTATTCACCTTTGGGGAAAAGTACTTCTTTTGGGGAATGATGCCACCAGAATGGGCTTTCTGTGCTGAAAAACACTCGCAGGAGTTGAGGGGTGATGGTCACAGAATGGTTTATGGGCAGGCGGTACCTTTTTGAGGACTTCCAGAAATCCGTAGAAGATACTTGGCAGTAGGCGGAAGGGCTTGGGGGATAACGCACTGAGGTCCAGCAACCCCCTTCATTTGGGAAATTGGAAGTTTGATGGGGCCTACAAGTTCAGTTAGATGATTTTTAAAAACCTTACTTGCTATAGATATCCATGCATATTTATACAAATATTTGCACAGCAAAGTTTCAAACCTGCTTTTAATTAAACCATACATCATGATTAACTGTGAAGATCAATAATTACTTATTCTTTTTTTTTAATTTTGGAGGTAAATTTTACATCAGGCATAAATTTTACATCTATGCCTATTCTATCAGGCATAGATCACAACTGTATGATCTGATGAGTTTTAACAGATATATATAGCTGTGTAACCACCATCCCAGTCAAAACATAAACTGTTTCCATTGCCCCAGAAAGTTCTCTCAGTCCTCCTCCAGTAAAATCCATCCCCATCGGCAACCACTGTTCTGATTTCTATCACAAAAAATTGGTTTTGCAGATTCTAGAATTTCATATAAATGGGATCATACATTATTTACTCTTTTTGGCTGGCTTCTTGCACTGGACATGTTTCTGAAATTCACCCATATTAGCATATATCAGTAGTTCATTTTTTATTGCTGAATACGTTCTTTTTATATTCCATTGTATGGATGAACACAGTTTATCTCTTCTCCTATTGGTGGACTTTGGGTTATTTCATTACCTATGATTTCAGACTGTTCTAAGTCACCTTGGGGCCATAGTAGGGGTCCTTCACCTGGCCCCACTTCTATTTATTTTACTTACATCTTGGGATTTCTATGAAATAGGATTAGCTGCTAAAGTAGAGTTCGAACTACTGTGCTACACCCTGACAGGAAAGAATTGTTTAGCTTTTCCAGGGGCTGGGCTTCCCTTGGCTTCTTCATCCTTTGGTACAGCATCCATGTCAAGGGAGAGGCAGCCAAGGCAAGTGAGAAATCAGTAAACAAGGTGCAGCCCCAGTTGCTGACAACTGGCTGCCAAGTAGACCTGTCCAGATACGCCACTCCAGTGCACTCTGGTGAGTAACTCTGCTCCTGGAACAATGGCTCTCTGTAATTAACAAAGTTCCCAAAATGAATTGGTCTCGGACTGCCTGCCACATTCCAAAACAATGAGCCAACTGACGGCTGAGATGGGAACCTCAGCTGCAGCTGGAGGATAGGTCAGACATTTAAATGCAAAAGAATAAAACAAGACTGTCTGGAGTGTCTCCAACTCATTCACCTAGACAGTGGAATGAAGGTGACATATCTCTCATAGGAAGAAGGTGAGAGAGGGGAGACAAGGCTGGTTCTCAGAGTGTATCCATTGCCTGGGTTTGCTGAGGCCCAGCTTGCAGAGTTGGACAAAACAGGAACCATCTACAGAGTTGATTTCCAAAGTGAGTTCTCCCTCCCAGCCCTCTCTTCCTGCCCACACCCAAAGTATTGGACCAAGAGGAAATGTAAGTCAGGGTCCACGAGCCCAGCTCTCTAAAGAGACCCACAGTGACCCACCTACATTCTCCCCCAAGTCACAGCCCCACTTTCTTTGTTGTTTCCTCATCTGGTTTCATAGAAAGTTTTATGTCTTCTGCTTTTTGCCACCAATAAACTCAGGAATACATTTGCCACCCAAACATCTCAGGTGTATAAGACCTTATAGTCTGAACAATCTATTCAGACTGGTCCTTTCCCTCATCCTAATTTTATTCTGTATTTATATTTCACTAATTAACTGTGTATTTCCTGTATGCCTCATCTAACCTTTGTGCAATGAGGTGGGGTATGAATAAATAAATGAGTCATAAAGCCTGACCTCGGAGCTAGATTGAAATAACCCACATCTCTTCTGTCCCTCCACCCAGCAAGAGCAGCTGATACGACAGCTCCTTCTTCCTGCAGAAAGGTGCGAAGCTGCCTCTGGAGGTGATATCATCCAACCTTTCACTTTGAATTTCCATTCATTCATTCAATAGGTATATATTGTATATATTGAGCACCTGATATAGGTCAGGTGCTGGGGGACAGAAGCAAGGTCCCTGCTCCCATAGAATCTACCTAGTAGTGACAGAGACAAAAGATAAGCCACTGAACAAAAATGACATGATTTCAGATAAGTGCTATAAAGAAAATAAATGAGGGTCGTGTGGTTATTGTTTTAGCAAGGGTGGCCAGGGAAGATCTCTTCAGGGGAATGTTTGAGCAAAGAAATGAATAAAAGGAAGGAGGTGAGCCAAAGGAGGAGGTCTCCAGGCAGAGGGAACAGTCATGCAAAGGCCCTGTGGTGAGAGTGTGCTTGAGTGAGAAATGTTAAGAAAGCTCCAGAACAAGGTTGGCGCCAGCAAGTAAGGGAGGGCAAGGAGAGTAGTAGGAGATGAGAAGCCAGATCATGTAGGGCCTCATACGCCATAGGAAAGAGACTGGGATTTACTCTGAGTATGACGGGAAGCTGTTGAACCTCTTGAGTAAGAGAGTGGGGTGAACAGATTTGTAATGTGGAAAGAACTCTCGCCGATGTGTGCTGAACAGACTACAGCAGAGCAAGAGTGGAAGCTGGGAGATTAGTTGGAAGGCCACTGCTGTGATGCAGGGGAGAGACGCTGGCTGGGACCAGAATGCTAGTGGAGGAGATGGTGTTTCGCTAAGGAAGGAAGAACATGGCTAGTTAAACTAAGGCATGCCATCGGTTGTAGACGCATTCTGAATTCATAGATGTTATCGTATAGGTGGGGGGTGGAAAGTGTGTCTTGTGTGTCTTAGAATCAACAAGGTACCCAGAAAGTAGAGCCCAAAAGTCCTGCTCTCAGATTGGATGTAGAGAGGCAGGAAAAGAGTAATCAAGGGCGACTCCCAGGTTTTGGCCTGAGCAAATGGGTGCAAATGGTGCTATCAGCTGGGAATGGAAAGGCCGCGGGAGGCACAGCAATGGGGATGGGATGAAGGGCAGGGGCATGAGGAGTTTGTCTTGACTGTGTTACACGTGAGCTGCCTGTTTGACACCCAGGTGGAGGTAGGAGGCAGGCGGGGCCAACTGCACTTGGATCTGTGAGGCTGGAACTTCGGGGAGGTGAGGGAAGGCTGGCTTCATAAAATTGGGGATCTCAGGGGTGCAATCACACTTTGTCCTTTTCTGGCACCCCACCTGAGACCTTCTCAGCCAGAGCATGCTGCAGGAGGCAGAAGGGAAGAGCAGGAGGATCTTATGTCACATTGCACCTCTGCCTTCTCCCTCAGGCTCTTGGGTGTATCTGTCCTACCTAGGTTTCCTCCAAAAAGCAAAGCTGAGACAAGGAATTCAATACAGGTAGTTTATTTTGGGAAGTGAATGGAAAGAGCCAGAGTGGAGGAACTTGGATGATGAAATGAGGAAGAAGGGAACGCCATTCCCAGGGTATTTGATGGAACTGGTCCCCTCCATGGGCAGCTCAATCCCACTGAGCTTCTGAGGAATCACATAGAATTCACCTTAGAATCGTCCACCTGAGACTCAGGAGAGGAGAGTGCTCACACACCCTCTCCCATATCTCACTGGTTAATGGTTGCCCCTGGGGGCATTAACTCCCTCCAACTCCCACGTGTGCAGCTGCTCCAGCAAGGGTGGGTAGGCTCTCCCTGGCTGCCCATTCAGCAGAGCCCGGAAGTCCTGGGGTAGAAATCAACAGAGGCGGCAGCAGTTGAGCTAAGAGCTGCCAGAGGACACCAGCACACAGCTGGTTGCAACAGTGGCCTGAGCAAAAAGCAGGCCATGGAATGGGAGCCACCGTGTGATAGGTGTCCACCAGGTACCCTTGAACCCTGCTGTGAACTGGAGTCAGCATTTGAGAGGGGGTTCCCACAAGGGGCTAGGATACGTAGGACATAGAAGTGTGGTATAAAATGAGATGATCATGCAAGGTCAACTGGATTGTAATACTTTGTCTACATCTGAAGGCAGGAAGCTTTTCAGAGCCGATGCACTTGTTACTATGAAACAGGATTAAAATGCTTCCCTCCAACCCTCTCTCCTTCCTACTTCAGTTACAGAGAAATTTTCTCCCAGGATGGAGGCTCTCCTAGAGTTTGGCAGAATCCCAGGTCCTGTTCATCAGTGTTTGTGACTTGAGTGGAGACATTTGACTATCATTCCTGGTCTGCAGACCTTTGGCCTCTCCCCCAAAAGGGGGAAGGTGACATCTTGCTTGATCCAGAAGTGATTTTATTTGGCCCAGCTTGAGGTCATATTGCCTGGGAATTAACACCATCAGTCCTGCTATAGTCAAGGAGGGACTCATCATAGGTAGGCATCTCCAGGGTGCCCTGGGCACCCCAAATGAGCTAGCTCTGGAGTGCAGGGTTGTGTATCAGGGAGACAGGATTTCTCAGTGTGCTCTGACCTGGTCTTCATGAGCTCTTAGAGTAGTCACACCACATCACCATCACCACCACTGCTACCATCACCATCAGCACCACCACCTCATGGTGCAGCAAAAGTTGCTGCACCATGAGGTGGTGGTGCTGATGAAATCCTGTCTCCCTGAGAAATCCTGAGAAATCCTGTCTCCCTGATATATATATATGTATATATGTATATTTTTATATATAGTTCATATATATATAAAATATATATTTATATACATACTACTTTTTATATATTAATATATATACTAGTTTACATATTAATGTATACTAGTTCCATAAAAAGTATACTAGTTAACATATACTAGTTTATATATGTATACTAGTTCATAAATATCTATATATTTTATATAGAGATGTATATATTACACACCTATTGTATAGCAACACTATTCTCAGGACTTTCCGCATAATAGCTCATGTAAGCCTGACAACAATGCTAGGAGGAGACTACTATTAGGATCATCATCATGCTCATTTTATAGATAATGACAGTCAGGCGTGTAGCAGATGAGTAATTTGCCCATAGTTAACTAGCCAGTAAGTGACAGAGCCAGGATTCAAACCCATGTGGTCCAGCCGTGGAGTCCACATGCGTAACCATGTGCGTAACCTCTCTGTGGCCACGTTCCTGCAGGGCAGCCCTCCCTCCAGTGTGGGGGCTGGTGGGTGCACTGCCTGGGAGGGGCATGCCCTCCGCACCCCTTTGCTCCATCTCTCTGGCTGGGCTATGGATATGGTGGTGAGCCGTCTTGGGCAAAACAGTTGGGAACAATACTTAAAATTTAGTAAATCAAAAAATAGGAGGAACTTACATCCCCAAAATGATGGAGCTCCTCTATCAGCCCTGGACTGTTTAGGAGAGAGACAAATCAACTTCTGCTGGGCTTAGGCCTCTATTGTTTGGGGCCTTAATTACAATAGCTGAATCAATATCTATAATAGTACAGTGGACAAAGTCGATCTGGATGGCAGAGGTTTGTCAGCAGCACAGACACCTGTCCCCATCTCAGAAACTCTGTCTCCAGCTTTGACATGTCAAGGGCCCAATTCTGTCTGTGTGTGAGGTTGGGCTTTCTGAAGACTCCTGTGCCAAGCTGTACAAACCAGACACACAGGCTGAAGCTGGGGAGGGGCCCGTCTCTATGACAACCAGATGGTGATATTTGTATTTATGCAAAATCAGAAATGCTTCGGTAGTTTTTATGAGCTCAAAGCAGAAAATTATCAAACCAGAGGGAGTCTTCCTAAGCAAAGCGTTGACACTCCAACAAGAGGCTTCATCTCGCAAAACAGGGTGTGGGTATATTTGGAGAATATAAGGTCACAGGAGAAACTAGATAGGCAATCTAATCTGATCTGAAGGCTGGGAAAGAGAAAAGGAAAGAGAGGGGAAGGAGGCCAAAACTGAGTCTCGATGTCAGGACACAATGGGCTGGGAGGTGCAAAGAGAGATTCAAAGTGTTTTTCAAATCCTTTTTTAATTGAAAAATCAACATAATAGTGAAGGAATTTTTTAAATTCTCTATAATTTTACTAATCCCTAACAGAGCTTTTAAAATATATATATATGTATATATACATGTATATATTTTTTGAGACGGGTTCTCACTCTGTTGCCCAAACTGGAGTGCCGTGGTGCAACTATAGCTCACTGCAGCCTTGACCTCCTGGCCTCCAGCAATCCTCCCACCTCAGCCTCCCAAAGTGCTAGGATTACAGGTGTGAGCCACTGTGCTCAACCACTTCTAATTATAATTCCCCATATTTCTACATTTGTGCTGCAATTGTTGGGAAAGTTACTTACTCTCACAAAGTCTCAATTTCCCCATCTTTAAAATGGGGCTAATAATACCTAGAGGAGTTGTTATATGGATTAAACAAAATAAAGAGGGTCAAATTCTCAGCAGAATTCCTGCCACACAGCATACACAGAGGTCTGCCTTCTCCTTGGAGAGTAGAAGTTTCCCTGAAACTCCAATTCAAAGCTTCTGGCTGCCTCCATGCTCTGTGTTCGTAAGGTACTTCTTGTCTGTTCCCATTAAACTGGTGAAGGAGTAACTTAAATGAAGGCTTGGACACACAGATCAGTTACTGTATAGCCATTTGATGGAGTACTAGACAGAAATAAAAATGAACAAGTTATTGCCACACACAAAACATGAACGTAGCTCACAGTCATAATGTTGGGTGAAAGACATTAGACATAAAATATTATCTACTCTGTGATCCCTTTATATAAAGTTCCAAAACAGGCAAAACTAATCTGTGGGGATAGAGGTCACAACAGTGGCTCCCTCAGGAGGAAGGGAACTGAGAGGGGACACCAGGGCAGTCTTTGGGGTTCAGGTAGTTTCCTATATCTTGATCTGGGGGTGGTTACTTAGATATATTTACTTTGTAAAAAACATCACACAGTTCACCCCTGATCTGTGCAACATATCGTATGTCCTACTTTAGTTAAAAAGTTTCCTTACAGAGTGAATATTTGGGGTGTCATAGGAGGAGATACCGACACAGGATGCCTGGTTTGCCCTGATTGCTCCGGACTCAACCCTCTCCCTGTCATCTCCTCTCTAGAGTCTAAGCACATTTTCTCCCTTTTTCAGGCAGAACAATTTCCAACACTTAGGGTCCTAGGAGAGCTCAGAGTCTATGCTAATGTGTCATGTCAAGGAATTTATTCCCCAAAAAGATTTTCTTCTCATTCATATCATTGTGATAAACTCCTTTATGTGTATTTTTTTTCAGATGAACTTTCATGATTGAGACTTCGTATGTCCGCTTCGCTTCCTTAAGATGGCTATGCTGGTCACAACGCCCAAAGCATTTTGTACACACCCAGCAATTAGCTCTCTCTGGTATGTGAATCAAGAGAAAAGTCCAGTCCTGAGGGCACTGTCCTGGCTACTCTTAGGCCATGGGTCTGCAGGGAAAAGTTTCCCTAATGTGATGCTGCTTTTCCGGTACGTGAGGTGGTTATTCATCTCAAACATGTCATCATCCACACTTATGTACGTGAAGTTTCTGCCGGGGCCTGGCATGTGCTGTGTGCTGGGATGAGTGTAGCCGTGGTGTGTAACCAGCATAATAATCTCTGGTCTCTGGCAATGTGACTCATGGATGACAGGTCCACAAAATGGCTTACACAGGCAAGAGAATCCTCAGTTGCCCTTTGTACCAGCATCAGAGGAGATCCACCAGACTCAAAAAGGAGTCTAGAATCACAAGAATCACTCTTACAGGTGATGAGTTACCTCCTGGCAAATGAGTCCCAAGAGGCCCTGCCCCTTTTCTCTTAGCTACCATTCAAAATTCTCAGGAAAGCTTCTGATTGGGTCTTCTTGGGTTATCTGCTCATCTCCCAAATCAATCACTGAAGCCACGACAGTAGAATCCTGTCTTACAGGACACATGCTTTGGGGGGAAGTAAGGGAGACACCCCAAAAGAAGGGGGGCATTTTCCCAGTAGGAAAGAGAGGTTTTGGATAGACAAAAAATGATCTTTATGAAAGGGTGAGCACAAGAGTGTATGCACACACTCACACACCCACACGGGAGGGTGGGCTCTGTCTTAGCTTTGTTTCCCTGAAACAGAGATTCAAATGCAAACAGTTTCTTTGGGAGGTGACCCAAGGCAACACCAGCACAAAAGTGGGGAAGAGAAAGCTGCCAATGAAGGGGACATTCTCAAGCCAGTTACCACCGATGGTGCTGGAGCATAATCCCACTGCAGAACTCGGGGAGTCAATGCAGGTCAGGTGTCACCCCAGAGTTATCCCACCTGAGAAGTCGTTTCTACACCAACCACCATCAATCACTGGTGGAGGGCTGCTCCGGGGCTTGAGGAGGGATGTTAATTCTCCGAAACTTCTGCCTGCCGTGCCACAGACAGCGCAGGCTCCAGCTGCCAGAGAAAGCCCTCGTGTGGGTGGAAGCCTGGTTAGTGTTCACTCCGTGGTAAGGCCCAGGGAATTATTGTCGGGCACTGACGGCGTCTGCTTCACACACGCTTACATTCCAGGGGAAGAGACGACTGGGGAGGCCCTATCGCTTTATGTCTAACAGCAGGGGGCCAAGGAGCCTGTGTTCCCTCTCAGGGTTCAGGGGGCTGAAGCTCAGGTGATAATGGCTCTTGAGTGACCAGCAAAGCAAGAGCTTTACCTGAAAATCTGTTGTTCCCATCAAGGAAGCCCACTTGGAGTACTGGGAAGGGCTGCCAGGCACAGTGACCCTGAACTGGGTGTTCGCGGGGACAGTTCCATGTATGGAGCACACCTGTTGGCTTCTTTCCCTGCAGGGCGGAACCTAACCCTGGCCTGGCCACTCAGTGTACTTCAGCCCCTGCCCACGGCACCTGCTTCAGGGGTGGACTTGTGGCCCAAAGTAGTCAAATTCTGAGTTAATCTTAGAATGTTTGCTGAAATGACCAGGAAAGGATCTCTCCTTCTGTAGAACTTGAAGCAGGAGACTGTCCGCATGTAGCCACAGGGCTACCCTGTGAAGGGAGCCTGCCTGGAGAACGGCAACAGAAGAAAGAGAACAGCCACAGCTGTGGGGAGACAGGACGGGTGACAGCAGGAGAGCCACTGCATCCAGCTACGCCTGAAGACCTACCAGACCCACCCTTTGTCTTTTCAGTTATGTGTGTTAAAATGAACTTCTCTGGAGCAATTTTTATTGGATTTCTGTCACTTGTCGGTGGAAGAGTCCCGACAAATACAAGATGTGAACTTGCGAGACAGGGAGCTTTCTAGGCAAGCCCTGGCAGAAGGAACTGGAAGTGTCAACTGCTCTCAGTCATCTCAGAACTAACTTTCTGAAGCCTTGACGAGCAGCCATGAGCATCTTAAGGGTTACCAAGGCAACAGGACAAGTCCTCAGAAGTGAATTTAAGCCTTTCCTTCTTTATTTTTGGCAGATAATTGATGGTACACTTGCTTGAAAAAAAATCTACATTGACCAGTTGAAAAAAAATAAGTGACTATAGGACCTTCTCACGAGTTATTGGCCCATTATAGCTTCAGCCAGAACGTTCTCTGCCTCTTTCCAGGCCAATTAGGGTAAGATCAGAATATCTCATAACAGCAACTAACATTTTTGAATACTTATATTATGTGCCCGGCATAGTTCTAGAATACTTTATAAGCACAAACTTATTTAACCCTCACAACAACTGTATATGGTAGACACTATTATTATCTCCATGATACAAATGAGAAAGCTGGAGCACAGAGAGGTTAAGTGTCTTACTCAAAGTCACACAGCTAGTATGTATTGGAGTGAGGATTCAAGCCCAGGCCTTCTGAATCTAGAGCTGCACTCTGTTCTAATTGACCCTCCAGGAAAAAGGAACATAATCCTGCTTTCTGTTAATCCCATGATACCAGCCAAGCCTGTCCCTAAGCTACTTCCACAGGTGAGGCGGGGACCATTTCCCTGAGGATGGGAGGGGCCGGGAGTAGACAGGCCTGCTGGGCCAGGGCTGCTCTGTGGAAGTACTTGGAAATGCACAGTATGGCTACTGTCTCAGAGGACATGCCTGGGGAGTGTGGGGACTGGTGACTGCTCAGCGATCCCTTTCTTTGTCCCCTTATTTCTCACTTTCCATGAAGGCCATACCAAAGTGCCCTTTGTCCTCAAGGCCCCGTCTCCCTCAGTCTCAGCTAATGGCTTTATCACCTGCTCCCCAAGAAAAAAGCATCCATAGGGCATAAAACCCTCACCCTCCTGCTCTAGTAAACTTACCAGTGTCCCCCAACAACCCTGGGTTCCTGTGTTCAGACTGAGATGTGTTCCTCTTCTCATCCAGGACAGCCCCTCCCCTCCTCACGCTGCCTCTGCTATCCTGGACATCCCCCAGGCCTGGGTATCTTCTCTCTGCCCTGGCTCCTTCTTTTTAACCAAAAAGCATGCCCAAATCCCTCCTCACCTAAAAAAAAAAAAAAAAAAAAATCCAGCCACCAACCCCTTTTAATTGCCTTATTTCAGGCAAGAGATCTATAGTGGTGTCTTCACTTGCTCATGCCCATCCTTCCTCAGCCCGCCGTGATCTGCTTCTGCCCACCATGCACCTTCCTTTACAAGTGGTCCTGTGGTAGGCATAGATGACCTAATCTTCCTTGGCATCCCTGCAGCCTTTGAAGCCCCCTCCTTCTTTTGCAAGTGTGGGCAGTAGAGTGTGGTGGTGAGAGGGCTGCTCAGGAGACAGACTGCGTGGCTTCAAATTCCACCTCCCACCTGTGTGACCTTGGGCAACGGGCACATGGCTTGATCTCCTTGAGGGTCACTTCACTCAGCTACGTAATGGTGCCAACAATGCTCTCCACCTTGTAGGGCTGTTTAAGGACTAAATGAGAGGATAACTATGAGGCCAGGCATCTGCATGTGCCCTACTCCCCGACTTCATCCATCACTGACCACCTCCCTCTCCTTGGTGCTGACTTTAGAGCCACCAGACAACTCTGCAGGATTCTTTGGCCCCACGAGTGGTGGCCTTCAGGGAGCACACACCCTAGTGAGAGAACACTTGCACCCCAGTGCCCTTGGCAATAGTCCACTGCACATCAGTTAATTCAGACTCTGAGGTCTGACCTTTTGGGGGTATGGACAAGGTCAGATTCCTGGACCTACAAAGGCTGGCTGGTGCTTGTCCTGAGAGGTACTGGCTGAGTGAGGGAGAAGGAAGCATCTAGAACAACTCTTAGGTTCCTGTCTTGGGTGACTAAGGAGCCCATGGGAGGAGGGGCAGACCCAAGGAAAGGGACCTCTGTGTGGCACAGCGTTGGAGAAATGGGGAGATACAGCTGGCAGTCGTGTACCACACAGAGTGACAGGAGATACAGCCATGGTGTCATCAGGCATGGGGAATGGCAGCAAGGACAAGGCTCTGCTTCCTACCTCTTTCTCCCAATTGCTGCTAGTTACCGTGTTTCCTCAATCCAGAGTGATGCAAACTTTCCCATCTCTGACAACTGCTGCTGAGTCTGCTTCCACCCTCACTACCTGAGACCCGCTTACGTCTTCAGCTTGACGTTTCTGGGACTGCACTGAAGGTGTGAATTCAGGACTCCAAGCTACATGAGGACCAGCCTGTGGTCCAAATTCTCAGGGAGGTTGTCATTTTCTTCCTTCCACCCAGTGCCGAGGTTGAGGCATTCAGGTTTCCTTGCCCACCCTTGCAGCGAAGGGGGTTCATTTCTTTTCCACCCTTCCACTGAGAGTGTCCTACACTCCCTGCCCACTCCTCATCTTGGCTGCATTTTCCTTTATAGAGGTACATATAATAATGGTGGTTCTTACACTCAGGTACCTTGGATTAGATGATATGCAGTACCTCCCAAAACACAGAGATTTGATCTTGTTTCTTCCTAGTGAAAGAAAGCTTTAGTGACTCTCTTTTGGCTGGAGTGTGAAGTGTCACTCTTGAGCCATGAATACAGGGTCCATCCTTATCTCTCATCTCCTGACGCTTCCGCCTCCCAGGAACCTCGAGTCCTGACACCAGATGGCAGTGATTGCCCAAAGGACTGCCATTGCAGGGACCATAGGGGACTGCCATTGCAGGGACCAGTGTGGAGGGCAACATAGGGGGATGCCGCACTGGACTCTTGCACGGAAGTCAGCAAGACACCTGCTCCCCGAGCTCCCCACCACATCCCCACTGACAGCTCATATTTTATTTTTCAGTAAGAAATAAAAATAGTAAATGTTCAAGTTTTTCACTTAACAAATGTAGAACATATTTGAGGAAAAAAGCATTTAAAAGTAGGATTAAATTTGAGAAATAAAAAGAACATGTTTTGGGGAAATGCTAATGTTTCATAGATGTACAAGTATTGCTCAGTGTGCAGACATTTTCAAACCTGTATTTAGATGGTTTCTAAATGTGTTATAGAAACAGTTGATTTCAGCAAGAAATGTAATACCTAATTCAAGTATCAGCATTCTACAATAAATACTTATCATAGTGTTTTTGAGCTTAGTGGTTGTTTTTCATTTGTTTGGTTTTTTGCTTTTTAATTTTGAAATAATTATAGATTTATGGGAAATTGCAAAAATAATAAAGAGAGGTTCTGTTTACCCCTTCCCTGAGATTTGTTCTTAACAGATGCTATAGTAGTAACCAATAAAACAAAATATTGTCTGTAACATCAGAAAAGTTCAAAGAAAATTTAATAAAGAAACTTTTATGCATTTTGTGTCTCCCATACAATAAAATGATACTGCAACTTTCCCATACTCAATGTCCATTACCTCCCACTTCCCCCAGCACTGATGTGAGCCTAATGACACACTAGATTTTTAAAATTAAATATCAAATCTCTAATAAATTGAAATTAAATAATTAAATCTAATGCTAACCTAGAGGAATGGTGGAAAGAGTGTGTTTGGAAGCCTGTTATTGTACAAAAGGAGCCTTACACACCTCCAGGTCTGTGTGAACCCTCTGCCTCCGCCTCATGGGCCTGTAAGATGGGGCTGATCAGGTGTTCTTCCCTCCAGGAAGTCTGTGCTTTGTACAGGAGACTTCTTTGTACAGGTCTCCTTATCCGCATTCCCCAAGCTACCAGAATAATTCTTCTCAACTATGTTAGCATGAATTGTGTGTGTGTTGGTCTCTTGATTGATTATGGGAAAGACATTCAGTATGGTGGGAAATACAAGTTTTAGAGGGGAAAAAATGCATTTTGAGACCTTGCTATTCTGCAAACTTCTCGTTTATAAAGTGAGTACAACCTAGCTCAGAGGAGCTACAGCAGATAAAGCATGTGCTTGTCATCTGGCACATAGAAAGACTTCGTTGATACTATTGACAGTTAAAAGAAGGAAAAAAACCTTAATTGTTTTTTTAAAAACTAGCAGCTGTTTGAATAAATGTCCTTAGGAGAATGAGAGAATTTCTCTTAGAGAAAGAACTGCCCTTTTGTCTAAGAAAATTCCTTGTTTTTTCCTCTACTTGGTTGTAAAGGTTGAGGCCTCAGGGATGTGATTTAGGAGAAAAAGAATGATCTTAAATTATAAAATAATAATAACCAAATTAAATTCATCCCTTCCTTTTCCTCCTCTTCTGGTCGCTTCTCTTTCCTTCATGAGCCGATGTCTGTACCCATAGTGGGGGCCCTTTGTGGCCAGGAGCAGTGTCTTCCAGCCCCAGGGGGGTAAGGAGGGTGTCCCCATGGAGGGACAGCCCAGCGTGCAGTGCCAGAGCCCAAGTGTGGTGAGGAGGCATCGGGATGGGGAAGAGGGTGGGGGTAGAGATGGGAGACCGATCACACACAGGAGGAGTGATCGACTAAGTACGTGTATTAAGGGGAGAGGATGCCACTGTCCAGAAAGGGAGTTGCAAATATGGAAAGACAGAAAAATGAACCTTGTGGTGGTTGGATTGCAATTTAAACATCAGTGGGAACTCACAGTTTTCCATATACATAGATTTAGGAATTTAAAAAATGCAAATGTGTGTATAGGTGTGTGTGGCAGGGAAAGAGTGTGAGAGAGAGATTGCTAGGTAGTATTTCATTGTATGAACATACCACAATTGTTTATCCATCCTGTTGATAAGCTTTTAAGCTATTTCCAGTTTGGAGGCCATTATGACTGAAGCTTCTATGAACATCTTTACACAATTCTCTTTGGATACATATTTTCATTTCTCTTGAGTAAATACCCATGAGTGGAATTCTTGGGACATAGAGTAGGTCGTGAAATGGTTTTCTGAGGTGGCTGCACCATCTTCATAACCAGCGACGTAAAAGAGATCCAGTTGTTCCCCAGCCTCATCCACAGTTGGGGCTTTCAATTTTAGCCATTTGGATAGATTTGAAATGGTATCGCCTTGTAATTTTACTGTGTATTTCCCTGGTGACTGATGATATTGAGTATATTTTCATGTGCTTATTTGCTATTCATATATTTCTTTCCACAAATTGTTCAAATCCTTTCCCTATCTTTTAAAACTAATCGGGCTGTCTTTCAGCTATCAGTTTGTGAGTTCTTATACTCTAGATACAAGTCCTTGGGTAGTTACATGCATTGTGAATATTTTTCCTACGCTGTAGCTTGCCTATTTATTTTCTTAATGGTTTCTTTTAATGAGCAGAAAAATTTAACTTTGATGAAGTCTAATTTCTCTTTCCTTTTTTAATGACTATGTCTTTTATGAAAATTTTCTAAGAAAATTTTGTCTAACCTTGGGAAGATATTCATCTATGTTTTCTCTTGAAACACTACAATTTTAGCTTTTACACACAGGTCTTTGTTCCATCTTGAATTAAATTTTGTGTGTGGTATGAACAGTGATTGCAGTTCATATTATCCAGTTTAGTTTATCCAGTTATTCCAGGTGCCTTTGTCAAAAGTCAATAAACCATATATGTATGGGTCTATTTCTGTACCCTCTGTTCTATTCAATTGACCTCTTTGTGTATCCTTATGTAAATAACTCCCTACCATGACTATAGTAGCTCCATAATAAGTATTAGAATCAGGTGGTGTGAGTCCTCCAGCTTTAGAGTTTTTCTCTCCAAGATTGTTTTGGCTATTCTAGGCCCTTTGTATTTCCATGTAACTATAATATCAACCTATGTTAGGATTGTAACTGAAATTGTGTTGAATCTTTAGGTTATTTTAAATAAACTTGACATTATGACAATATTGAAGCTTCCAATCCATGACATGTATCTTTCCATTTTGTAGGTCCTCTTTAGTTTTTCTCTATAATCTTTTGTAGTTTTTAATGCAAAGGTATTATATATCTTTTATTAAATTAATTGCTAAGAGAATCAGGTGAAGAAGATGGTGCACTAGAAGCAGCCTGCACAATGCCACTGTCATGGAGAGGACTGAGAGTGGTGAATAGGGATCCACTGTTGGATTGATCGTCTGAGCAAGAGCACTGGAAATCCACAGAAAGGAGGTGGGAGTGAAGTGAAGAAGAAGATAGAAGTGGGATGACCTGTTCAGCAGGACCAAAGGTAATTAGGGAAGGCGCCCACATGTGGGAAAGGAATAGAGGAAAGAATCCAGGGCTCTATACTGCCCCCAAGGATACTACAATTGGAGCAGCAAGAGGGCCTTTTCACCATAGGAGACCAACAGACTGATACAGAGACCTGACTGGAGTCTGTGCAGCTGTGTTCCTTCATAGAAAAGGGACAGCTGGCTTGTGAGCCTTGGGCACTGTGGCTGGTAGCATTGTAACATCCCAATCCCAGAACGCTTCTTCCGCCTGGGGGTCAGATCTGTGACTGCTGCCTTCCCCCTGCCCCTGCCAGGTGGGGAGGGAGCATGGACTCCTGGTGCTTGCACATGCCCCATGAGTAGGTGACGTGCACCCCTGCCACCAGCGCCACCACCAACAGACCTGGGCAGAGCAGGAAATCACTGGCCTGGTGCCCACTGCTTTTGCCTGGGTGATCCCCCTTAACTGCACTTCCCTCAGTACCTGGGCAGAGCATGTGCCTGTAGCTCTCAGTGCCCACTGTTGGGGTAGCTGGACCACCACCACTGCTGCATAGGAGACCCCAAGCAGAGGGAGAGCCAGCACAGCCACTGCCTTTGGATCTGGGTGGACTGCATGCCACAGGCCTGTGCCATTCCACACAAGTGCCCTAGGCATCACACACTGCACACACCCTGCCCAGCCCATACACCCTGCCCTCTGGTTGCCCCAGCCTGCTTGTATGAATGCCATGCCCTATAGATCTGCTCCATCCCATGCAGGTGCCCTTGCCTGTGGGTCCACTCTGTCCTGGGGTTCCACTCCACCACATATGTGAGCTGTGACTCACAGGCCCCCTTTGCCCACTGGGCCTGCTATGCCCTGCACACCCACTATTACCTGTGCATGCACCACACTCTGTGCACACCTCACCCCACCCATACATCAGGCATCTTGTCCACCCAGGCCTTACACATGCACTCTCTGCCCAGCAGACCTCCTCTGCCCTGCATGCATGCTCCATCCTACCAGCCAGCCCCACCTCACATGCTCACCAGTACCAGAGCCAGCTCTGCCACAGTGGCCCAGTGACTGCCATGATGGCCCAGCAACAACCACAGGGGAACAGGGGTGATGCAGCAAAGCAAGAATGTTGAAGGCTCACAATGCAGTCTTCCCTCATCTGGTCAAGCTTCTGGAGTAGAATCTAAGCACACCATCCAGGAACCCATCCGTAACTTCACTAAGCAACAGAGGTCTCAGCAGAGAAGAACAGGTGTACTGCATCTGCTATCCATTTTGAGCAGAGAGAAGAGGCCCCAGATGAGAAGGAACCAGCATGAAAACTTTGGCAATGTGAAAAAACAGGCTGTCTTAGTATCCTTTAGGAATCCTTTATGCTTAGGATCTTAAAGAAATGAAACAGTCATTTAGGGAATTTCAAAATACAGTAGAAAGTTTTAACAATAGACTAGACCAGCAGAAGAAAGAATTTCAGAGCTTAAAGACAGGATTTTGAAGTAACCCAATCAGTAAAAAAAATGTAGAATAAAGGGGCCGGGTGCGGTGGCTCACGCCTGTAATCCTAGCACTTTGGGAGGCTGAGACGGGCGGATCGCTCAAGGTCAGGAGTTCGGAACCAGTCTGAGCAAGAGAGAGACCCCATCTCTACTAAAAATATAAAGAAATTAATTGGACAACTAAAAACATATAGAAAGAATTAGCTGGGCATGGTGGCACATGTCTGTAGTCCCAGCTACTTGGGAGGCTGAGGCAGAAGGATTGCTTGAGCCCAGGAGTTTGAGGTGGCTGTGAACTAGGCTGATTAGGCTGATGCCACGGGACTCTAGCCCAGGCAACAGAGTGAGACTCTGTCTCAAAAAAAAAAAAAAAAAGTAGAATAAAGAACAAAGAAGAAAGAATGATCACTGTGAGAAATATGGGATTATGCAAGGTGAACTAATATAAGAATTATAGGTAACCCTGAGGGAGAAGAAAAACCAATGAGCATGGAAGACCTATTTGAGAAAATAACAGAGGAAACTTCCCTGGTATTCCTAGAGGCTAAGATATGCAGATACTATTATCAAATTAAAGGTATTAATTTCCCTCTAAGCACTGCTTTACCTGCACTCCACAAATTTTGAAATGTTGACATTGAATTTTCATTATCCTTCAATTTGAGTATTTTCTAATTCCCCTTAAAATTTCTTCTTTGATTTATGGTTATTTATGAGTGTGCTATTTAATTTTCAAATATATAGGATTATCTAGGTAGTTTATTGATACCTAATTTAATTCAGAGAACATACTCTGTAAGATTTCAATCTTTTGAAATTTATTGTTATAAAACAAGTGTGTAACTTAACTTATAGTGAGTAGAAAGTGGCCATTGGAGAGGTGTAGATAAAGTGGTATGGAAGTCAGTGGAGGAAGCGGTAGATTCTAAGTGGAGTCAATCATGGAAGACTCATGGAAGGAGGTGGTATTTGGGCTGGGTTTTGAAAGATGGAGAGAATTGAGACATAAGGACCCAGAGAGACAGCGGACAGGAAAAACTACAATTAGACTTAACTTTCCTTAAAAGGAGGAATTATTATTATATTTTATGAAACCCAAGACCTCAGAGCATGGCTGAGAAAGTGACTACAGATTCATGGCCTTGTACTACAGATTCAGACTCTCCTCTAAGTTGCCTTTAAATACCTGTTCTCAAAAAACCACTTAGATCCCCTCCTGTTTTAGAAACTGAAGCAGCATCATATACTTTAAACCAACAATTATAAAGGCTAGATTTCATGCCTTGAAATCCATTTTTCTTTTTCTTTTTAGGGTGCCCACCATTCTGTTTCTTTTTCTGCCCACAGATCTGGGAGTATGATGAGCAGGATACACTGGGAAGTCCATATTCCCAGTTACAGCTTCTCCCTTTTGGGAAGTTTAAAATTCCCAATGACATCATTAGAGAAAAGTTTCATTTCTCTCTATGGTCACGTGGCAAAAGTCACTCTTGGAAGTGTCATAGGTAGGAGGCAAGTGGCTCCTGGCAATCTGTGTCATCTGAAAATAGCTCCTGGTCAGAGCCCTCTGAGTGAGTGATGCCAGTAAGTTTAGGCCTGAGACCATTATCCTTCAGCCAAGCACATGTAGACCCCCACCAGATCTGCGGGCACAGTTGGGGGTTTATAGCCACCATTCCAGAGCTCCAGGGCAGCGATGGTGTTTCCTTCCCTCCCCACCCCCCTTCTTATGCCCAGAGTAGCATTTGTCGAAGTTCATCAGGTGAATGGGCTAGGCCAAGCCGAGCCTCCCTCTTCCCTGAGCTCTGGCCCATAGCAGGCCTTTACCCTGAACTTTCCTCTGAGAGGCAAGACTGCAGTCCTTATTTCTGGTGATTCCTGAGGGTTGAGTTCCCACATGGAAGGGTTGGCTTGGAATGTTTTCTCAGAGTTACTCTGACGTGCTAACGCCCACATTCCCGCCTAAACTTAATACTCCTGCCTGCCCTGCCAGACGTCATGGGCTTATCTTTGCCACAAATGCCCTAGGAGGAAGAGTGTGAAGGACTGACCTGGAATAAATATGAGCCCCTGATAGTTGAGTCCCAAAAGACTGAGAAGCCACAGCAAGTAAAATGTGGCTATTAAGACTGCAGTTCCAGACAGAATCATTTAATATAACTTCTGGCAAGAAAAAGTAATCCAAAGTCAGGCTGAGAGTCAGTCTCCTGTGGGTCTAATGAAGCCTATCTGAAAAGATCAGCTTGATGTCTCACTTGGTCTTGCTGAAGCCAGAGGCTGTATATAGGGCACACTAGCACACCTGCCCATGTGCGACACGTTTCTGCCACGTGTTTACAAGGAAATCTCCATCTCCAGTAAGCAGCCCCTCCCTGACTTTTGCAACTCTGAGTCTGCAAAGGTTCCTTATCCAGGATGGTGATGAAGATGAAACTCTCCCTAGAATGTCCCTCCTCGGAGGCAGCCTGACAATTTCTTGTAAGAGACACACGCAGGTTTAAGAGCAGAAAGGGCTTGCAATGGCATCTGGTTGTGAGGCTTTCAAGGTGGGATGGTCTCAACAAAGCCTGCCAGGCCAGTTCTTAACTGTGAATGGAGACTGGGCATCTGGTCTCTCACCCTCCAAGTGAGGAGGGCACAACATACAGGGAGCCTATAGACTTCAGCCCTCTGAGGCTATTTAGCCTGGATGAGTCTTAGAGTTTAGTGACAAATACTGCAAACTCAAGACCATTGCTTTATGTTGCCCACCCCCCATATTGACTTGTCAGTCACTTTTCTGCTGCCACCTGCCTGCTTTCCTCTCTCCTTGTAGAGGGGGCCGACATTTGAGGAGTGTGAGATTAGGAGGCACCGGGGCAGAGACTGGGAACTAGAAAGAGGCCCAAGTGAAAAAACTAAATAACTAATCAGGCCTTATGGCATATATTTATTGAGGGAGAAGAGAAGGAAATGCTGAACCAGAAAGGCCAAGGGAGGCATCCTTGCAAATGCCTCCTACACATTCTGATGGTGCACTTATAAGGCAAGCAAATTCCTTGCCCCAGTTTGACGTGCTGGGGTAAAGTCCATGTCATACTTGTTTGAGATGTCTCCAGCATCTTCCCAGACTGTGCCCAGAGCAATAACTATTACAACACCTCACCGAAACAGGAGTGTCCTGGAGAGCCTCGCCCTTCACTTTGGGGGTTAGGCTTTCCACATTAGCACACACTCCCGACACTAGAACTCCCTCCTTGTGTACAAGAAGCTTGGGCTCCAAAATAATTGCTTTGCATTTAAATGCCCAAATGTGATTATATAACCCTGATTCAATTTACAGGTCTGACTTGATTCAAACCTTGCTCTGGAGTGAGCCAAATAATCATCTAAATAATAATTAGAACGAGACAAACCTGCCCTGCTAGTCACCAATGTTGGGGATTGAAGGAACTTCCAAGTCATCAGATGGAATTGATGGGTCTGGAGGCCCAACTCCCAAGACTATGCTTGCTTGCCTTTGTGGCTTAGCACTGTGGGCCTGGGGCTCTCCAGCCATTTGCTTCCTCTTTCCAACTTAGCAATGATGAAACAGAGTCCAGGAGAGGTGATGTTGCTGGCCCAACTTTGTTCCATTAGCTGAAAGCAGAGCTAGGACTTTAATTCAGCACAAAGGGCTATGGTTGCACCTGATCCAACCTCCCACCCTGTTTAGGAACCCCCCAACTATTGTCACATCTCTGCTTGGCTTCTGTTAATAACAGTAAGCTCACAGCCTCTACCAATCTGGGATGGGTCAAACTGAGATGAGCCCTCCCTTGTTTTGATCCCAAATCCACTTTCTTATAACTTCTATTCAAAGGTCCTTTTATTCTTAGGCCTCCAATGTCATTTCTTAACTTCCTCAACTCCACTCCCTTGAAATAAATTCTGTATCCCCAAAAGCTTACTCTTCCAAGGTATGTTGATCAGCAGCTTGGAATCTTATGAAACCTGAGTGTAGTCTCTGCCCTGGCTTTTGAACACCATCACAACTAGGTTGCACTTCAAACCCAGGCCTGCCCATGTCCACCCGGGGAGAACTGGAGCTCCCAAGGGCCTCCCCAGACCAAGTGTGTCTGGTCCACCATGTCCCCTGAGAGAAGGGGCATTCCTGCCTTTGGCTTCTAGGGCAGGGCAACTGTTATCTTCAGGTTTTGATTTCTTACTTATTAAATGTCCACTGTCAACCCATAATTCCTGCACTCTCTGCCCCTATTTGCAAAGCACTTAGAAAAAACACATCTGCCATCAGGGTAATGGGAGGCCAGCTCTCGTGTGCATGGGATGCCAGTGAGCTCCTATCGTGGATGGCTGGATTGCATTCTGACACCATGCTGCTGTCACTTCTGCCTTCTTTCCCCAAATCCCTATGCCTCCTTTCGTACACTTAGTTCATGGGAGCAGGGAGAAGGCCCAATGGTTCTGGCATCCTGGGCTTCAATTCTGTCTTGGCAAGTGTCAGAGAGAGACCCTGGCTCCAAACAGCCACCTCGGGGTTTGGCTTAGTCTATGAGCCAAAGGGAGGAGACAATGTCTACCAGGAGTCCTTCATCATCTCCAGACTAAGGGGGGTGTCATCGTGGGAGAACAGATGTCCTCAGGTGGTCTCTCCTCAGGCCTTTGCCTAGAGTGAGCCTGTCTGAGATATCAGCCCCAGGTTGGCTAGGGTTGTCCTGCCCTCTGGGAAGGAGAGGGGTTGGAATGAAATGGGCTAATTAGTTTGCTTCACATTGTTCACCCTGCTCCAGGAAGCTTTGTCAATGATGTCTCTGATCCTATTAGCCCCAGTTCATAATCTCCTTGCCCCATCTGCAGAAATGTGGGCCTCACCCCTTGTCCCACCCCTCGTCTAATCTTCTGTCCCTTCCACCACCCTGTCTCCACCCATGCTTTGCCCTCTGTCCCTCTACCTACTCTTCCTCCTCAAACAGCCCATGCTCTTTGACACTGTTGAGACTTTCTTGTCCTTTCTACCTAAAATAGCCTTCCCTCAACCCTCTCTTAGCCATCTACCCCCAGCTCAGTTGTCACCTTCTTGCATGCAAAATTAATTGCTCCTCATGCGAATTCCCATAGCACTTTGTACATCTGTGTCGCTCATCACACTGCACAAGAGCTATTGTTCACATGTCCCCTTCACTGGCTGGACATTGCACTCTCTAGAGGGGAGGGATCACTTTTTATTCCTATTATATCCCCAGGGTCTGGAACATAGGAGGGACTCCATGAATGCTGCTGGGAAGATAGTCTTCGTTTTCCAAGGGGGTTCTGGACAGCTCCCCGGGCCAGGAACAGAGGACAGGTTCCTGAGTGACAGGTCTCCTCCTCCTCCCCTCACCACATTGTTTAGTGGGGCTCAGCTGAGATCCAGCAGCTCAGAGCAAGGAGGGCTGAGTTTGGTTTGGGGCTTGGCGTTTCCTTTGAAGGACATCAAGGTTACTTTTTAATGCCATGATGATGGTTTCCCATGAGAGGGGTGCAGACAGAGAGATGGGGCGCACCATTTTTAATCTGGGTAACTTTGAACAAATTGCTTAATCTGTCTGAGATACAATATCCTCATGTGTACAAATAGGGAAATAATGCCTCTCTCATGTTGCTGTGAAGGTTAATAACTACTATGTATTGAGTTTATTGTAGAGCTAAGGGTGCTATAAATCTCATCCAATGAGACAGTGACAGAGACAGAATCAGAACTTGAGCCACTATATAATCGGAAAAGGCCATAGGAAACTGTAAACGTCTGCACAAATGTTAGCTATAGCTATTTATTGAACACGCATTTAGAGCTAGAAATCTTTGTCCTGCTGGGAACTGGAAGTGGAAAAAGAAAGACATTTTTTTGTGGGTCACTGTAAGTAGCTGTTACAGGAAGTTCAAAGGAGAAGGGGTGGTAGGACAGCCAGTCGTCCTTGTCCCAACAACCTGTGCCTTACCTTCCATAGGCTGAATTGCTTCTGAGAAGTATTTGCCCAGCCAGAGATTGCATTTCCTGGCTCCCTTGCATGTAGGTGGTGCAATGCCATACGTTCTCCTGTGGAATGTGATTGGAAACGACAGGTGTCACTTGCAGGTCAAGATGGTTAAGAACAGAGTGTGAATAACCAAGAGGTAGGAGCAACCCAAGTGTCCATCATGGATGAGGAGAAAAACAGGGTGCGGTTTAGACACACAATGGGAGGAAATTCTGACACCTGCTACAGCACAGGTGTGTTGAGGCATTGAAGACATTACACTAAGTGAAATGAGCGTCACAAAACGACAAATATTGTATGATTTTATTTGTGTGAGGGTACCTAGAGTAGTCAAATTCACAGACACAGAAAGTGGAATGGCGGTTTCCAGGAGCTGGGGAAGGGAGGAATAGGTGTCTGGTGTTAAATGAGTGCAGAGTTTCAGTATGGAAAATGAAAGTGTTCTGGAGATTGATAGTGGTTATGGTTGCAAAACAATGTCAATGTACTTAATACCACTGAATTTGTACTTAAAAATGGTTAAAATGACAAATTTTATGTAATGTATATTTCACCACAGTTAAAAGAAGTCATGACTTGACAGTTAGATACAGAGAACTGTTAAGTTATAGGAAGAAAGTCACACAATGGAAGTAGCCTACGCCCCTGAATCATCACATGACAAAAAGCCCTCGCTCATAAGAAATCTAACATTGGACTCTTATTTGAGTGAGAAGTATTAATAGACTTCTAATGTGTTAAGTCACTGAAATTGGAGTTTGATTTGTTACAACATCTAGCAAAACCCTAACGAACAAAACCTGCAGCTGATATTCATAGCTGATGTCGCAGAATGCTAACAAGGCAACATAGAGCCCTGAGAAAGAGATGGGGAATGTTTGCAGAGCTTGACTTGGTTTGGGACTGAGAAGACATCTGTGCTGAGGGCCCACCTTCAAGGTCAGCAGTTCTCAAAGACTGAGTCACAACTCTTGCTGCAAGGTCAATCCCAAGAACTTTGTTTCTAAGGAGATCCAGAGGAGGTTGTCTCCTTGAAAGATATGTCACCTGTTCTGTGTTAGGAACTGGGTGTGAGCTTGGGGTATAGGAATGTAGAGGAGAAAGGGGGCTTTGGCTCTCAGTCTGTGAATAGCAGGCAAAAGAACTGTCCTGGCTTGCTCTCCTAGGCAGGAGAGCCCTGGGTAAGTGCCCTGGGTAAGTGGCTCTGTGGTTCCATTTGAGTGGCAGCCCCTCAGCTAAACATAGTATTGAAAGGAGGCAGGAACTGTCCTGCCTTGTGCTCAAAGGACACTTGGTAGTAGGAAACATACCATGGCTGCTGGCTGTGACCAGAGCCAGCCACAAACTCCAAGATTAGCAACAAGGACGGTCCCCGCCTCAGGGGTGCAGAGGTGGTGGGAGTGACCAGGGCAGGCTCTGGGGCTCAGATGCGGTTACCAAATGAAAACCTGTAGCAACTGCAGTGACAGTGTGTGGAAGACCTTTTCTGGCTGTCCAGGCTCTGGCTCTCTGGCTTGGCAGACTTCCAGGAGCCCCAGGCATGGCGGTGGCTGAAGAGCCCAGAAAATCTGGAATGCCTTCCTGCCCCTCATCACCGTGTAAAATCTCTAGAACTCTCCTGCAGTGGCACTGCTGGTGCTTACCTCTTTTTAGCTTGCCCCGGGCATTCCCCATGTGATGTGATGACAGGCTCTGAGGCCTTGAGATGACACACTCTGAGGCAGGACATTTGAAGAAAAGATGAAGTGCAGACCCTGCCTTTTCTTTGCATCCGTCTCTTGGAGTTTCCTGGAGTCAATCTTCTATCTTCCTACAAGGTGGAATCTTCCTCCATTCTGGGCTAATGTTTGTGTTTTCCGTCACCAAGGCCAAAGGGAGGCAGAAGCACCCAGCCCAGGGCCTGAGCCCCATTTATTTTTTATTTTTATTTTTTATTATTATTTTTTTTGAGACAGAGTCTCACTCTGTTGCCCGGGCTAGAGTGCCGTGGCATCAGCATAGCTCAGAGCAACCTCAAACTCCTGGGCTCAAGCAATCCTCCTGCCTCAGCCTCCTGAGTAGCTGGGACTACAGGCATGTGCCACCATGCCCGGCTAATTTTTTTTTTCTATATATATTTAGTTGGCCAATTAATTTGTTTCTATTATTAGTAGAGACGGGGTCTCGCTCTTGCTCAGGCTGGTTTCGAACTCCTGA
>CAUYRT010062061.1:0-23767 GCA_963574885.1 Lepilemur ruficaudatus | reverse complement strand
CTAGAACAGAAAGCTGAGACACCCTGAAGCATTAAAACGCTCAAGGGTCCCTTATGTACCCAAATAACAGGGAGTGAAATGTACTCTAGCCTAGACAATAGGATGGATAGGATGTAGAATATATTTTTATCTAAGATTAATACTGCCTTTAGCTTCTGTAACCCTGCTTGCTCAACCAGATAACTTTCCCGGATGTGGTTTTTGCCTTTAAAAGAGCCTGCTTCTTTTGGCTCGGGCCGCTCTCTGTAACTGCCTACAGCGGTGCAGAGGGTGGTCGCTGCGCCCAGCTATTAAAGACTCATAATGCTCATAATTTAGCTCAGTCTTGGTGGTCTGTCTCACACTCCGCACCATAACAACCTGAAGCTACTATATTGGATATCACAGCTGTAGAGAGCAAGAGAAAGGATATCTGGATTGGGAGACACCAAGCACCATGCCAGGTAGGGGCGCCACGCTGAGAGCAGAGGGAGTAAGTGGAAGTTCATGTAAGGAAGGTCGAGGTGCCGTGCTCAGCCCCTTCTTCTCAGGCTTCTTTCCCAACCCAGAGTCCAGAAGGCTGACTTTGAATAGGCCTGAACAAATAATGAGATTTGTAGGTTAAAAAAAACATAAAACAAAAAACTGCACAGGATTATACTAAGGGAGCATTATGCTTTCCTGAATATAAGGTTGAAGAGTCTTTCCTGAGAATTTGACCAGCTCAGAAGGAAAGACCTAAAGATCCTGACATTGGGGGCTCCCTAATGGATAGTCACACCAAAACGCACAGTTAATAAACCTTCCTCACATGTATACAGCTGCCAATACATTCTAGTCTAAGTCTCATCCTTCAGTATGAGCAGACAGTCAAGGATCATCGTAGATTTGACCAGAGCCTATAACACATAAGAAAGGGAACAAACAGATAAACAGACTTAGGCAAAGACAGATGGAAACATATATTTTACTAAATTAGGATATTCATGAAGTTGGATGAGAAAAACCAGTCTATTTTCACAAAGTTCAACTTAAATTGAGCATTTCCTTCAATTATGAACATAAGCAACAAACTACAGTAAGTATTGTGACTTCATCACCAGTAGAAATCAGGCATTTTCCTATCCCATTGCTATTGTTGAAGTTATTTCAAAATATCATCTATGTTCATCATAACTTTGAAATTATGGTCCTTATTAGTCATGCTGCAAAATCTTGTAACATAGAAGCACATACGTTACTCTATGATGGATTTGCTTTTTAAATATTTTGATAACTATATTTCAATATAAATGATTTGTAATTCTAGGTATAGAATTTTATTCTTTTAAAAATATTATGCTGAGAAGGCATCCTTAGGCTCCATCAGATTGCAAAAGGGCCCATGGCACAAGAAGGGTTAAGAACATCTATAATAATGTTCTTTTTAGAGCTATAAGAGGATGGGGAATGCAGATAATTATCAAGCACTGTGTGCCAGATTTTAAACCTCATAATTCTAAGAGGTAGGTCTTATTATTATTTTGATAGCTTTCATTAGAATAATGAAATGCTTACTTTGTCATTTTGGTGGGATAGAGACAAGAGAGATGAATAGATGTGCTCAATCAGCCCTCTTGACCCAAAAGCCCAGTTTTCTTTTGTAAAAATAGTGTGTGCACATGATAAGCAAGTTAGAGAAGTGCAAAGAGGACACAGAAATCATCCCCAACCCCACTACCTGTTTGGTGGACACCATTCCAGACAGCAGTCTATGCATAGAGACATAAATATATATATACACATAACTTATATAAGGATAAATATATGTATAAAGATATATAGATAAATAATTTTAGACAAAACAGGTTCAAACTATGCATTTATTTTATTATTTTATTTTTTACTTTGTTACTAAACAATACATTGTGGTTATTTTCTATATCACTAATAGGAATTGAGACAGGTTAATTATTTTCACCATACAGGTAAGGAAACAGACTCAGTTAATAAAAGTCTTGTCCATGATCACACATTGTGAGAAAGGAAGACATTTCTTGGTCATCCTGGAACTACTTACTTTTCAAGAATGTCATCTCTGTGAGGGGGCAACCCCTAGAGTTTAGCTGCACTGAGTAGCCTTCACCCTCTTACCTGCATTTATTTATCTGAAAGCTTGTATAGCTGGGAGTCTTGGTAATTTGAGGGTACTCTAGCTCAGGTGCAAGCAGCTCATATACGAAGTCCCAACAGAGATTTACTGCTGAAAAACTTCAATTGAACTCTCATACTCGGAGGCAGGAATCTAGTGCATCCTGCTCCTGCTATATTTCCATTCTGATTCCTTTTTGAAGCAAACAGGAGCAATGAACCAATTCCTCTCCTTAAACCACAAATGCAGCCACTCAGCACTATGTGTCTCCATGGGGAGGGACCATGTGTGGAGCCATCAGGGAGGGTGGAGAGCCATTCATGGGAAGGTTGACCTCTTAATCCTGTCCTGCTCCCAGGAACCAATGGAAGATGAGATAATTCAAATGCAAGTCCATGGAAGGTGGACTCCCTAAGGTCAGATCCAGGGGTTAGTTAATCTGCAGGCTCCCAAAGATTGGACTGGCTACATCAGAATCACCTGAGGAGCTTGTTGAAAGCAGGGATGCCAGGGTTTCACTCTGAGGGCAGTGGGTGTCAACTGTGGCTGCATGTTAGAACCACAGAGAAGCTTTTAGAAATCCTATGCCCCCCAGGAACAAAATGGCAGAGTAGGCTCTTCAAGCCCTTCCATAGAAACACTGAAGAAATAAGCAGAAACTATCAGAACCAACTTTGTCGGAACTCTGGAAAACTGTCCACGGTATACAGCAACCAAGTGAATGCAGAATCAAGAAAAAGCAACTTAAAATCAGCTCTGTGCAAGCAGGAAGTGAAGTCTAAGGCAGAGTTGTAAACAGCTTGGCTTAGTGTTGAAGGAGTGCCCCAGCACAGAGCCAATCTACAAGGACTAAAAGAGATGTTTTGTTTTGTTTTGTTGTTTGTTTTTGCCTCCTGATGTTCAAAGAAATCTCCATCAAAACACTAGCTGAACATGAATGAGCTAAAGGAACAGAGACTTCACTGACCACATGCGACAAGGAATACAGTCTTTGCAAAATATTTAGCAGAGTCACGAAACAAATGGGTAACTACAGCCTTAACAATCAAAATCAGCAAACTCTGGGGAAGGGAGAGAATCTTATTTTCAGAGTTACCACATAATACAGTAGTCCTCCTTATCCACAGAGGATATGTTCCAACACCCCAGTGGATGTATGAAACCTCAAATAGTATTGAACCTGACTGCTATCAAGTGGAACATATTTCTGTTCATGTCTTCCACCTGCAAATTTAATGCCTTTTCCATCTTAACTAAGCACTTTTCACTCACTGTTACCATAACTTTTGCAGTTGAGGTGCAACAGCAAAATTAGCATGAATTTCTTTTTCCTTCACAATTTCATGGATAGAAGATTTGTTCTTATCATAAATCATAGCAATTCCAGCATATGATTTTTTTTTCTTATTAGGTCAAGAACTTTCACCTTCTCCCTTAAAGGAAGTACTTTATGGCTTCTCTTTGGCATATATGAATTGCCAGCATCACTAATTTTGCACTTTGGGGCCACTGTTAAGTAAAATAAGGGTAACTTGAACACAAACACTGCAATACTGCAAGTCAATCTGATAACCAAGGCAGCTACCAGGTGAGTAACAGGCAGGTATTGTATGCAGCATGAATACACTAGACAAAGGGATGATTCATGTCCTGCATGGGGCAGGGCAGGATGACATGAGGTTTCATCATACTACTCAGAATGGTGTGTAATTTAAAACTTATACATTGTTTATTTCTGGAATTTTCCATTTAATATTTTCAGACCACAGTGGTCTGCAGGTAAGTAAAACCTCAGAAAACAAAACCATGGATAAAGGGGGACTACTATATTCAAATGTCTAATTTTCAGCAAAAAAGGAAAAAAAATCACCGGGCATACAAAGAAACAGAAAAGTATAGTCCAATGGAGCAAAATAAATTGACAAAAATTATCCCGGAGGAATCCCAGACATTGGACTTACTAGCCAAAAACTTTAAATCAGCTTAATATCCTCAAAGAGCTAAAGGAAACCATGGACAAGGAATGGAAAGAAATAAGGAAAACAATGTATGGAACCATGTAGAAATTCTGGAGCTCAGAGCTGTAACCAAAATGAAAAATCCAATGCCCAGGATTCACCCAGTCTAATTACATCAAAATCTCTAGGGGTGGGACTCCAACATCAGTATTTTCCAGGGCTCTGTCAAGGTTGAAAACCTCTGTCCCAGGGATTCCATTTTAAGAGGTCCAGGGCTGCAAATCTGAAACATGGGAGGCACAATGACATCACCTGAAGAGCTCTGAAAACATACTGGCGTCTGGACCCCTCCCCAGACCTACTAAATGAGAATTTTTTATTTCACTAGGCACTGGGTATTGGCATTTTAAACAAGCTTCCTTTGTAATTTTGGTGATGAACCAAGTCTAGAAAGCATGGAGAATCTCATGTTGTCCAACTTTTGTATCTGTGAAAGCCTTTTTTCAACTGAAATATCAAGAGCCCCGATATCTAAAGTAGATAAGCTAATAACATTTGCTTATTGTAAAGTCCATTGATGAGCCTGTTGGGACTGGATTAAGTCATGATTCCTTTCAGACTAAAAGTATTTATGGGGCCCTGGCATGTGGGACTATGGCAGCATACAGAACAGACACGGCTCCTGCCCTCATGAAGCATTCTTTCTAGCACAGGGGCCAGAAATAAACAAAACATTGCACAATAATGGCAAGCCATAAGAGAAGGTGAGACAAGAGGATAGAGGGACATGAGAACTCTCCATTTTGGATAGAGTGGTCAGGGTGTCCCTGGGCAGCTGACATTTGAGGAGCAGTTTGAAGAAAGGGAGGGAAGTAGTCTAGTACTGAGGAATTTGTGGGGAAGAGCTGTTGGTTGAATAAAAATATTTGAAATCATGGTTTAAGGCTGGGCGTGGTGGCTCATGCCTGTAATCCTAGCACTTTGGGAGGCCGAGGCGGGCGGATGGCTCAAGGTCAGGAGTTTGAAACCAGCTTGAGCAAGAGTGAGACCCCGTCTCTACTAAAAATAGAAAAGAAATTAATTGGATAACTAAAAATATATATAGAAAAAATTAGCTGGGCATGGTGGCGCATGCCTGTAGTCCCAGCTACTCGGGAGGCTGAGGCAAGAGGATCGCTTGAGCCCAAGAGTTTGAGGTTGCTGTGAGCTAGGCTGATGCCTCGGCACTCTAGCCTGGGCAACAGAGTGAGACTCTGTTTCAAAAGAAAAAAAAGAGGAAATCATGGTTTAAGGATGACAGTCTCACCCTCACATCAGCCAGTTTCTTTTGTTTTGGGTGTTATTTCTTATCTGAGCCCAACTAACCTGGTTCCTCTGCTTTCCATGAGCTGTGTAGATTTGGGGCAAGCCACACCATCCCTAAGAGCTCTGAAAACATACGACATAAGAGTCGTAATGTCTTCAACTGTAAAATGCACATGATAGTCACACTAATACCTACCTCACTGGAGGGTTGCTGAGAAGGGACAACAAGATAAGGAAATACAGTGCAGTGGTTAACAGCATGAGTGCTGTAGCCAGACTGTCTGCATTCAGAGTCTGGCTCTGCCATTTTCTAGCCATATAACCGTGGGCAAATTATTTAGCCTCTCTTGGTCTTTGGCTTATGTGGTAGGCACAATAACAGCCCCTGAAAAATGTCAATGTCATCCCAAACATGTAAATATGTTAGGTTACATGGCAAAGGGAATTAACTTTCCATGCTAAGGGCTCTGGAAATGGGTCCATCTCTTGTGTTCCTGAGAACCTGTGACTCAGCCCCTGAGAGGCAATCCTCAAAGGGTGACCCATTCTCCATCTCACTTTCTGTGACAGAGACTACTACTTAACCAGTGTCTACACTCCCCTTCTTACTCAGTAACAGAATCCTAATTTTGTTTGAATGACAATGTGCCCAGTTGAAAACACCTTCCCACACTCCCTTGCAGCCAGGGGTGGTCCTCCCACCCAGTTCTGACCAATGAGATGTACGTGGAAATATGGATGGGGCTTCCTGGGAATCTCTTGTCTTCCTCATGCAAAGGGGTGGGAAAACTCAGCAGGCACAAGCCTTTTCCTCTTTGCCTTTGCTTTTAATCTTGCCTGGAATGTAGGCAAGATTTCTGGAAGTGAGGCAGCCATCTTGTGACTATGAGGGTGAGAGCCAGCTGCTAAGGATGGCAGGGCAGGAAGACAGAAAGAGCTTCTGTCCTTAAGGATTTCTTTGAGCCACTGTACCAGCCTGGCCTGCCTACCTCCAGGCTTCTTCTTAGGTGAGAAAATGAAGCTTTATTTGGTCAGATTTGTTCTGTGCAACTCAATGCAATCCTGACTGATAAGTTCTCCAAGAAAAGTCTCTTCTCTGCCCTGTAGTCCTGATATGTGGCCTTAATAAGCATCTGTGGTGACCCAAAAATAGACCCGGGGGTGGAGGGATTGGCTGTGGCTGTAATTCTGAACTTGCTGAGCCATCACCTGTTCCATCCATGCTCTGAACAAGAATACTGTTAATTACCTTGGGCAGCCAGAGCACAGGAGGCTGCTTCCATGTGTTCTCAGGGAAGCTCAATATAGCTCAGGCTCCTCCACTGTTTTTGCTGAGTGTGCAGCATCTGCATGTCTGGCAGCCCCGGTGCAGAACGGGGAAGCTTCTCCCGGAAGGTCAGGGTCTGAAGAAGGGACTAGAAACCAGGGATGTTGGCAAGGCTTGATGCAAGCACACACGATCTCTTTCTTGTGAGGTGGGTGCTATTCTTTCTAGTTAGCAGATGACAAAACTTGCTTGGGGTCCAAACCGGGACTCAGAGGGTTTAACTGTGTGTCAGTTCAGTTGTTTGGTTGCGTGCAACCAAAATGTAACTGGAAGAAAAGATCATTTGTTGGAAGAATATGGGAAGGCTCACAGAATCATAGGCAAAGCTGAAAACCAACTTGGAAGCAAAAGGCGCCATAGTTCCAGGAGGTCTGGGTAGCAGAAATGAGCATTGGAATGACATAGTTTGGGTCATAAACCATTCCTCATTTGAAGGAGGGCAGGATGCCTTGACTGGCAGTTTTTCTAGATGACGCTGGGAAGAGTAGTTTACTGGAAGCAACCGAGGCTTCTAGTACCTGAATAATGGTGAAAGGATGTTGGGGGCTTAAAAAAAAAGAAAAAGAAATGAAAAAAACTGTTCAGTGCAGAGGGTATAGAACTGGTCAGGGGCACAGGTTCTGGGATCAGGCTTACCTTAGCTAAAATCTTAGCTCTGCCCTTTACAATCTGTCCTTGGTCAAGTCAGTTAACCTCTTCAAGTCTCAGTTTCCTCCATGCTAACCACACTCATGACAACAGCTAGAATCCACCAGAAGGGGCACACCAGGATGCCTCTGCCTTTTCTGCTTAACGCTTGGCATCCTCAGCCTCCGAAAGCACTTTGTTCACAGTTTAGTTTTTTAAATAAAATTCTAAACCCGCTACTTTGTCCTACCATTCAGGCCTAATACCACACTTCAGTGAAAGTTAATCATTTTGTCACAGAGAGAAGCAGTGATGATATGGAACCTTCTTATCCACATCCACGTGGTAAGAATGAGACACGTTTAAACCCACTAGAGTGTCAGCTGTGGGAATTCAGGAATTTTTGTCTTTTCCCCACCTTATATCCCTAGCACCTAGATGAGTGCATGGCTTTTTGTTGATGCTGAAGACATATGAATTGAATGAATGAATGGACTTTGCATTCTTTGGAGAATACCTCTAGGTTAAGAGCTGTTTTGTTGAAACTATAATGTGGTGGGTGCTTGGAGTGGAATGTGAGCGTCACTCCTGCCTCACTGCCTCCCTCTGGGGAGGGAGAAAGAGAGGAAAAGGCGATCCGGGCAGACACTGGGAGAGAGAAACAGACGCACACGCTACAGCTCTGCACCTGCCACACCCCGCCGGCACGCTGCCTGCTTACTCACAGGCGCATGCGCTCTGCCCTCATACTCACACGCTTTCGCTGAAAACAACGAGCCCACGTCGATGCGGGGTGGATCCATCCCAGCAGCCTTCGGGGCTTCCTGGCACAACGTTGGCGTGTTAAACTCTGCTCACAGGTTTGATGTGTTGAGAAGTCTGAAGTCATCAGGCTCCTACATTGCACAGAGAACCATGACATACCGTGGCAAACAGAAAAAATGACAGCCCCAAGGAATGTGTGCATTGTTTAAAAAAAAAATACACACAGCAGGACTTCACCAGTGGAATGAATGTATTTGGACTCTTCAGTCAGGCTTTCATCCACGGGTCTTGACAAGATGAAATTCTAAGTCGTTTCACTCCCCAGGGCCATTGTAGAAACACAAAGCATAAAAGAAAGAGACAAACTTTGAAAATGGGGATTTTGATCTTTAGTCACTCCAATAACCAGCGCCTTTGCCATATTCATCATCACTGTCAAAAGCACCACCGCTGCCGCCACCACCGATTACCGTCGCTGCCGCCGCCGCCACCAATGCAATCAAGACTGACGTTGGCGCGGGCGGCAGCAGCATCACCAGCGTGACCTTTACTACTTCTGACATCCCCATCTCTGTCATTTTCACCGTAATAATCTTCATCGGCATGGTTACCACTCAATAGTAAATGATGCCCACATTGGTTTCAACTTACAGAAAGCAAACTTGAACTAGCTTTAACAAAAAGGGGTTTTTCTTTGGCTCAAGTCCATCCTCAGGAGAGGCAAAACGGGAGCTGGCCTTCAGGGTAACAGGAAGAGGAAATCTAAAACCAAGCAGTTTCTCTCTCCCCTCCCCTCCCTATTTTCCTCTCTCCTCTCTCCAGCTCTTTTTTTCTTTCTCCCTGCATCCCAGCATCCTGCTAAGAAGGGGCTGTCCCAACTACCCCAATCCTTCGTCCCTATCTGATTACCGAGGGTAGTTGCCCAGGTCATCCAGAGGGTAGTGGGATCCTGACCCTGGGATTCATGCCAGGTGACTCTCTGATCCACGAGGAGACAAAGAGATTATGAAGAATATGAACAATCTCGTGAGGGCGCAGTTGCGGGAACTCAGCATCTTTCCCCATGATTGGAATTCCTGTACCTGCTCACTATCCCTCCTGGGAAGCAGGCAGTGTAAACTGAAAGAGAAACAGTATAGGTTTGGTGTCACAGAGATCTAGATTCAAACCGTAGCTTTGCTGTGCCTACCCAGTACATTGACTGATAGATATTTGATGGTTAACTGGCATTGTGGCTTTGGGCAAGTCACTTCACTTGTCTGAGTCTCAGTTTCCCCGTAAAATGGAGATGCTCGTGCTACTTAGCTAGCAGAGTTGTGAAGATTAAATGACTGAGGCGAAGCACCTGGAACATCGATGGTGCTTAGTCAATGTGAGCTCTTGCACCTACTCACTTTTCCAGCAGAATCAGCTCTCCGCTGTTATGCTATTTCCAACTGGGCTAGTGGAGTAGCAGCTGCTCTCACCCAGGGCTATGGGCTAAAGAGAAATCTATTAAAAATATCTGTATGAGGCCCTCGTTCTTCGTGCCTCTAGCAGCTACATAAATCTCACAGTCATCTCCATCTTTCCCTGCCACCCTGGCTAGCCTCCAGGCCAATTAAACATTGATGTTGCAGCTATACTTATCTTCTCTCCCCTCTTCCAGCCAAGCCTTGGACATCGTTTCTCTCCTTCAAATAAAAAATTTAACCCTCACATTTATGGAGTTCACCCTTTTCACATGCTCATTATAAAGAATTAAAGCAATCTGGAAAAGTACAAAGAATAAAGTAAAAAAAGTCAGATGATCAAGGTCAACCTCACCAGTGATAAGTCACATGGGCATCACGTGCCCCCTAACATAATGTGAAAAGGAGGGTACACCACTTCTGTGCTATTCTTCCCCAAACCCACAGCCTCGGTTGGATCATGAGAAAATACCAGACGAGCCCAAATGGAGGGCCATTCTATAAAATACCCGACCACTACTCTTCGAAAGTGTCAAGGCTATGAAAGACAAGGAAAGACCAAGAAACTGTCACAGGCCAGAGGAGACTAAGGAGACATGACGTCTAACTGCAACGTGGGAGCCTGGTTTGGAAACTGGAACAGAAAAAAGACGTCAGGGGAAGAACTGGAAAATACGAACGAAATATGTAGTGTAGTTAATAGTATCATACCAATTACCAAGTTAATTTCTTAATTTTTATAAATGTAGCATGATTATGTAAGATGTTAAAGTAGAAGAAGTTGGGTAAAGGGCAAATGGGAACTTTCTGTACTATCTCTGCAACTCTTCTGTAAATCTACAGTCATTTCAAAATTAAAAGTTTAAAAACAAAAACAAAAAGCCTGAAATGAGCATAATTCAAATGGGATGAACAGCATTCCAAACATCTTTCCATGCCTGTATACAGAGAGATCAGAAATAATTTTTATAAAAATTGTTCCATGTTATAATACTCCTCTTAATTTTTGCAGGGTATTTTATTTATTTTACTTGGATTTGATGGAGTTTTAAAAATGAAAGTAAAGAAAGAATTTGTGAATTTTAGATAGCTATTCTGCTACCAAAAGAAAGATATTAGCTCTTTAAGAAGATCCCTCTAGAAAACATTGAAGTTGTAACCATCATTGTTTTTAACCATATATATCAATTTTAGATGATGACTACATGCAATGAAACTGTTACATGTTTTCCATCTTTTCTCCCCAAACTTCCCATTTTGTATTAGTTATATGATTTTTACATTGTTGGGTGAATTAGTTAAAGATTGCTTTTACCCATGAGTTACAGAAAGCCTCAACAGTCAATGGCTAAAATAAACAAGTAGTGAAGAGTTAGGCAGTTGCAATCACTGGATCAGTGTGTCAAAGATGCTGGGGTTGGGTTCTGTGTAATTCTCCTGGGATTTTCCTCATGATTGCGAAACAGTTGCTGCAGCTTCAGCTGTCACACTCTTGTTCCACCCAGGAGAAAGGAGAAAATGACTATATCATGAAAGGAAAGTTTTCTACAAGTTTCTAGTCTATATCTCAAGGGCCCATAACTGTGTTATATGCCACCCTTAGCTGCAAAAGAAGCTAGGAAATGTGGAATTATTTTTTTAACTAGGCACATTTGATGGCCCTAATAAAATTGGTGTTTCTTACTAAGAAAGAAGGAAAGAATCAGCTAATTCTGCTATTTTTCCTCATTGTATATTTAAACTTATTTACTATTTACCAATGATTTTATATACCAAAACTTTTTCGCATCTAAATTCTTTATTTCAATCCGATTTGTTTTTTTGAGACAGAGTCTCACTTTGTTGCCCGGGCTAGAATGCCGTGGCGTCAGCGTAGCTCACAGCAACCTCAAACTCCTGGGCTCACGCAATCCTTCTGCCTCAGCCTCCCGAGTAGCTGGGACTACAGGCATGTGCCACCATGCCCGGCTAATTTTTTCTATATATTTTTAGTTGGCCAATTGATTTCTTTCTATTTTTAGTAGAGACGGGGGTCTCACTCTTGCTCAGGCTGGTTTTGAACTCCTGACCTTGAGCGATCCTCCCGCCTCGGTCTCCCAGAGTACTAGGATTACAGGCGTGAGCCACCGCGCCCGGCCTCAATCCACTTCTTGATTGGCAAGATTTTATTATCATAAATGAGCTGAAGCTGGCATCTCAGAAAGTACCCACGGTAACCTGCCTTGCATCTCCCTAATTTCTGCACTGCACTGGAATTAGACTCTATGTGGAAAGAAAGAACCAAGGTGGCCCAATCCTGGCTCCTGTCCCCAGGCAGAAGCTGTCCCTTTAAAAGAGAGAGGTGGCAGAGATGGCTCATTGCTGCCAGAAAGAGCTTTTGATTGACAGCCAATGTGCTCCCTGGAGGCCTGATGTCATCACCAGTGAGCAACAAGGCATCCAACTGGCAGCTTAACAATGAGTTGTTGCTGTGACCAGGATGGCTCTGTGCAGCATTTGCCCAGCTAGATTTTAAAGTCGGAGGAATTTGTCTTGGGTGGGTGGTTTCCAGTCCATCTAAGGCTACTCAGGGCCTCTCATTCACCTTTACCTTCCAAGCAGTGCTGAGCACTGCGCTTCTCTTCTCCATTCTCTCTATCCTTGGAACCCTGACGTCCTGCCTATGAGACCAGACTTCGGTCAGCGCCCAGGCCTGGAGAGCCTGAATAGCTCTATGCACCTCTAGGCTTCCAGGAGCGGACTACAGCCTGGCTCTTACGTGCATGTTCTTTCCTCCGCTCCTGCCCCCGCTGCCCCACCAAAGACCTTGACGTTATTTTTTTTTTCTAATTATAAAGATTATACAGGCTCATTGTAAAAAAGAAAGAAAGAAAGAAACCATAGCATAGCATAAAGAATAAAATGAAAACTATGCTTAGCAATGATTACTTTCTTTTCTGGCTTCTCTAATTAAACAAGCAAGCAAACAAAAAACAATTATTGCTAACATTGTTCTTCTTTTCCAGGGCTTTTTCATTTAAAAATGAATTTTTAATGTAAGTATTTTTCAGTGAGATATGACTTATATAAACTTAAATAAAGCACACAAATTTTAACTCTACAACTGGATTAATTTCTGTGTACATTTGCACCCATGTGCTCCGAGATCTAGAACATTTGCAGCACCCCAGCAGGTTCCCAACTGACCTTAATCAGCCTTCCCTTTCCCCTTGATCACTACAGACTAGTCTTTCCTATTTTTGAACTTCATAAAAATGGTATATATGCAGTTTTAAAATTAACATGGGTCATAACTGTTACACATCATCATGTTCTTTTCACTTACTATGTTATGAATGTTTCCCCGTGTCATTGTTCTTTCAGAACTTATTTTTAAGTACTATGTATTTTTTCATATGATTCTACATCATTGATTTAAGTTATTCCTCAATTCTTGCACATTTATTTGTGAATTTTTGCTATTTTAAATAGTACTATGTGGAGCATCTTTTTTACACACAGTTTCCAGAGGGTGGGATAGCAACGTAGTTCAGAGCATGGGTTTTAGAGTTCAAGAGATCAGGGTTTGAGCCTCATCCTGTCACTTACCGGCTCCTTGAACCTAAACAACTTACAACACCTCTGCGAATCTCAGTTTCCCCACCTAAAAATAGCCTCGATAGTACTCACGACATGGCATGTGGCCGTAAGGGCTAGATGAGTTAAGAGTAAAGTGCTTAGCATGTTGCCTGGCATGGCGTGAACACCCAGTAAATGTTAAGCTGCTCTTATTCATCTTTGTGTTCACTTCTAATTATTTCCTTAGAAGAAATTCCTAGAAGTAGGATTGCTGGATCAAAGAGAGTGCTTGTCTTTAGGATTTTTAAATACAGTCTGCCAAATTGCCCTTCAGAAAAGCCGTGCCAGTTCACAGAGCTACCAGCTGTGCCTGAGTGCCCTTTCGCCACTCCCTCGACGATGAGTCCTTCGAGAAGGAAAGAAAGAGTGAGAGAGAGAGAAAGGAAGGAAGGACGGATGGGAGGATGGGAGGAAGGAAACAAGGAAGGAAGGAAAGAGGAAAGAAAAAAGAAAAAAAAAGAAACCTTGCCGATCAGACAAGGAAAACTAACATCCCTTATTATTGTTTTGCTTTCTAGTGAGGCTAAACATTTTATTTTTTCATAGTGGCCATTTGTTTTGCTTCATTTGGAAATTTGCTTAAGCAGATCTTTTGCCACTTTTTTCTGTTGGAACATGGGCTGGTGTTCCAGTAGCAGGACCGCTACCCAATTCAAGAAGGCTGTTCCGTCTGGCACGGGCCACACATTTCCAGTGTTAGGGCTTTGACCTTGATCCCTGTTCCCAAGTTGCCGCCTTGATGGTCTACCTGATTTCATGGTTCCTCTAGGTTTGGGCTTCTGCTTCATTTTTGACAGTGACACCGGAAAATGACTCCCAATGCTGGGAGCCACTTGAAGTCCAAGTGGGTCCTTGGCTTCGAGCAAGAAAGAATTCAGGAGTGAGCTGGCAGCGTAAAGTGAAAGCAAGATTTATTCAGAAACTATAGAAAGTCTACTCCACAGACAGAGCAGAGGCTAGTTTTCCCTGCAGAAGAGAACCGGCTCCATGGTTCCTATTGCCCCTCTATTTAAGCAGTTACTTAATTATAGGCTAAACAAGGGGAGGAATATTCATAGCATGGGTGGTGTTTTCCTGGAACTGGGGTGACACCTCCTTTTGACTAAATATGGTCAAACAGGAAGTGTCATGGCATTAGGTACATGATGAGAGTGGGAGGTTTTCTTAGAAACTGTTACGGCAATGAAGTGTATAATGAAGCTGTGAGGTCAAGAGGTGGTCAATTTCTCCACCATCTTGTTCTAACCAGTTGGAACTTGCCCTGCCTCCATCCTGTTTTGATCAGGGTAGTTCAAAACTTTATTTTGAGACTTCCTAACTCAGGCCATGCTACAGCAATGCCCAAAGCAATGCCCGAAGCAGTGTCCAAAGCAATACCTGCCAGTTCTCTGTGTCACCAGGACCGCTTGCTGTCTGTCTCTTTTTTCCCCATACCTTGCCAGCCAGAGATATGTAGGTGTCTAGAGCAACTAAGAAATCAGTGTCTCCTTTCTTGTTTAAATAGATTTTTGTTCAACACTTGTTTAGAAGAGAGGTTGGGTGATGCATGGAGGAACAACTCACAAGGAAGACCTCTTGTGACAAAACTTTGCATCACCTATTACAAGCAATTCAGCTCTGGCCCCAAACTTGCATTGCTGGCTTAAAGAAACCAGAGTCCTGTAGTTAAGCACACCCATCTTCCTTAGAAGGCGGTTTAACATCATCTCCCCTTCTCCCAACACTGGAAGTAGTTATTTTTAAAGTATAGTTGACCTTTAAACAACATGGGTTTGAACTGCATGGGTCCATTTATATGCAGAGTTTTTTCAATAAATATATTGGAAAATTTTTTGGAGATTTGTGAAATTTGAAATAACTCACATATGAACTATGTAGCCTAGAAATTTTCTTAGTTTTCAAAAGAATTAAGGAAAAGTTAGGTATTCATATGTAGATACTAGTCTATTTTATCATTAACTACCATAAAATATACACAAATCTATTACAAAAAGTTAAAATTTATCAAAATTTATGCACACACTTACAGACCATACGTGGTGTCATTTGCAATTGAGAGAAATGTAAACAAACATGAAGATGCAGTATTAAATCATAATTGCATAAAATAAGCTGTAGTACATACTGTACTACTGTAATAATTTTGTAGTCGCCTCCTGTTGGTATCTCGGTGAGCTCAAGTGTTGTAAGTATCCGACTAGACACTAATCATCTCCCCGTGAGCAGTTGTCTCTCTAGTAAATTTCGCATAATAGTAAAAAGTGATCTCTCGAGGTTCTCACATACTTTTCATCATGTTTGGTGCAATATCATAAACCTTGAATGACACCATGGGACCCATAGGAAGCGCCACTAGTGATGCTGGAAGTGCTCCCAAGAAGCAGAGAAAAGTCATGACATTGTAAGAAAGAGTGGAATTGGTTGGTATGTACTATAGAGTGAGGTCTGAAATGGTTGCCTGCCATTTTGACAATTCATCTTGTAAACAGATGATGGAAACTTACAGTATTGATAAATACAGTACAGTATCATAATGTATTTTCTCTTCCTTATGATTTTCTTAACATTTTCTTTTCTTTAGTTTACTTCATTATAAGAATACAGTATATAATACATATAACATAGAGAATATGTGCTAATTGACTATTTATGTTACCAGTAAGGCTTTGGGTCAACAGTAGGCTATATGTAGTTAAGTTTTGGGGGAGTCAAAATTTATACATGGATTTTCAACTGCACAGGGGTTAGCACCCTCAATTCCCACACTGTTCAAGGTTCAACTGTATTACCTTCAAATACATATAGTAATATCCTTGAGAATGATTCAGGTCAATATGATTTTCTCCATCTTACTTTATTTCTAAAGTTCTCGTAGAGTCCCAGAGATGCTTTAACACCTTCTATAGACTGATCCTCTTGGCAACTGCCCATCCGACTACTGCCTTACTGCTTCTGCCTGGTCCTTGTAAAGTCTGGATTTCTGAGGTCTTTGGAGGTCATCTCTTGCTAAAGAGGTGATTCAGGAGGCAGGGTCATGAGGGGAAGTATATTGAAAACCTGGCTGTTTCACAAGAAGATACCATTCCCACTTGTTAAATTGGAGATCTTTTTTTAAAAAATAAAAGGCAAGAAAATGAATTACCTAGAAATTAACTAAGCATGTCAGAGAAGACCTATTAAATAAGATAGAAAGAAAACCTGGATAAATAAAGACATACACTATATTTGTAGACTGGAAGAAATAGCATTGTAATGGTGTCAATCGATGTAATTCTTACTAAATATTTGAGGGAGAGGAATTGGATAAACAAATTATAAAATTTGCATGGAAGAAGAAGCTTCCACGAGTAACTAAGACAATTATTCTCAAAAATAAGAGCAAAGTTGAGGGATCACACTACCAAATAGTAAGATATATTATAAAGTCATTTGATATTTCAAAACACACTATTAATGCAAACACATAGACAAAGGGGACAGAAGAGAAGAATCCAGAAACAAACCCATGTATGTAGATATTTGGTATGTGTTAGAGTTGGCAACAGAAGTCAGTGGGGAAATGACAGATTATTTAAACAGTGTTGGGGAAAATGGCTCACTGTTTGGAAAAAAAATTCGATCCTATCTCATACTATAGGAAAACAAGCTTCAGATAGTTTAAGAAGCTATACAACATTTAAAGGCAAATCTTTATGATATTGGGTTAGGAAAACATTTCTTAAATAAGATACCAAAAGTCCAAACCCTAAAGAGAACAACTGATGGTTTTCTGCTCAGTAAATGACATCACAAAGTCAACAAATGATCAACATATTGAGAAAAGATATTTGCCGTATATTTACAACAACAATCAAATGATTAAAATCTAAATTATGGAAGAAACTCAGCAGTAAATCAGCAAGAAAAAATCTGGCAACCCAATATGAAAAATAAGCAAACTTACCCTCTGAAAAACTCACTTAGTGAATAAACACATAAAGAGAAACTCAATTTATCAGTAATTGTTGAGTGTCAAATGACCACAGATTTAGTGGCTTAAAAACACACACACACACATTTATTATCTCACAGTTTCTTGGGTTGGGATCCTGGGCACAGCTTAGCTGGGTCTTCTGCTTCCGGGTCTCTCAGGAGGCTGCAACCAACGTGTCACCCAGGGCTTGGGTCTCATCTGAAGGCTCAATTAGGGAAGAATCTGCTTCCAAGCTCACATGGTCATAGGTGATGTTCAGTTCCTCAAGGGCCTTTGGACTGAGAGTCTTAGCTCCTAGCTGGCTGTTGGCCAGAAGTTGCCCATGGATCCCTGGCGAGGTGGCCACTTGCTTCACCAAAGCATGCAAACTGAGAAGGCAATGGAGAGAGTATGTCAGCAATGTGGAAGTCACTGTCTTATGAGGAATCTAATCATGGAAGTGACATCCCATATGTTGCAATATTTTATTGGTTAGAAGCAAGTCACGGGTCTCACCCCACTCAAGGGGAGGGGATTACACAAGAGCACAACACCAGGAGGCAAGGATCATCTTAGAGTCGGCCCACCACAGAGGGCAACCTAGAGAAGGATATGTTGCTCAGACTGGTCTCCAACTTCTGGCCTCAAGTGATCCTCCTGCTTTGGCCTCCCAAAGTGCTGGGATTATAGGTGGAAGCCACCATGCCCAGCCTGTGCTGCTGAATTCTACCAAATATTTAAGAAAGAAATAATATCGGTCTTACATAAAATAGAAATAGAGGAGGAGGGAACGTCTCAACTCATTCTGTGAAGCTAATATTACTCTGAACCCAAGTGAGTGGACTCTCACTCCTGCTATGTCTCATGTACTTCTTTAATCAGAAATGATTGTTTCAAGGATAAAATGAAATCATGGATGGTAAAGCAGTTTGAAAACTGCCTTTTTTGTAAATCTGGGGAAACTGAGGCCCAAGGGGACCCAAAAGCTATCATTAAAGAAGGGCACATGGCACAGCAAGGAGAGAGAGAGCCACTCGCTTGGTACCAAGTTGGGATGGGTCTATCAAGGCAGAGATACAGAGATGTAGAGAGATATCCAGGTTTTCTACTGGGGACAATTCCACGTGAAGGTGATCGGAGCCTACCCAGGTGGCATAATTTATTTGGCACCAAAAGGTCTCTTTATGCACACCTTCCATGAATCTTAAGGGCTTGTCACAGTACCTGGAGGGAGCATGTCACTCCTCAAAAAGATATTACAAATGAAGCCCATATGAATCCCAAGAGGCCCCTGTCCAAAGGATGGTGACCTACCAGCCTTTCCTGACATTCCCAGATGCTCAGTTTTTATTAATTATAATATGCATGGGGGGTGGTTGGGGCCACATATTAATCTATGATTCTGTATGAATCCAGTAGCAATAAGGTCCTGGATTCAACAACTCCTAGCAACAACTCCTAGGGAAATATCCCTAGGTCAGAGCACGTGGTCCTCCTGGGGCAGGAGAACTGTTGGGTACACGGTGGGAGGCAGGTGGAACAGGTCCTTCACAAGGGCTACTTCTGAGGGGGACCAGTCCAAGTGAGACTCTGGATGATGATGGCTAATATTTATTGAGCTATGTGCCATGTACAGTTCTAATGCCCTTACATACTTATCTCTCAGCTACCTTATGAGGTAGATTATTTTCCTTGTTTTATATATGAGCAAACTAAAACTCAGAGAGGTGAAGTGACCTGCCCAGTGTTACACAGCTAGTGACTTTGGAGCCCAAATTTTAACCCATGACTCTCTAACTCAAAGGAGTCAGTCACAGAAGTGGAAGGAATGCCCAGACCAAATCAGACTCAAGAAGATGGGTCAGAGATGGGAGGCTCTTAGCAATCATCCTACCCCATCCCCTTTCCTCCATGTGGGGAGGCTGAGGCCCAGAGGGAGAGAATGGCTTCCCCATGGTCACACCACAAACATGGCTGAGCAGACCTGCAGTGGGCTTCTAGACCCCAACTATCTCCACCCAGCTGGTCTAGGTGGCAGCAAGGGATAGGTTTAGATGACAGGGTTGCCTGGTGGGCGATGGGATGCAGTAGACAAGGTTCTGGGTTCTGGAAGGAAGGATCTACCTTTTCCATCCAGCTGGGGCCTCCCTCGGCTCAGGAAAGGCAGCAATGGCTTGGGAAATGGCAGGTGGTTATTCTGGGCAGCCTAGCCTACTTCCCCACTCCCAGGAGACTGTTCAGCGAAGCATGCTCCCGCCCCAGAGGCATCCTAAGGGGGGCTTCTCCACCTGCTTTCAATCTGCCACCAATTTATGATTCTGAACTTAATCCATGTTACTGAATTCACAGAGAACAAGAAATTAGTACGTACACCTGACCCAAGTAACACATTTACACGTTAGTTATTTACTAACCATTGATACTGACTCCCTTCTAGGTGAAAAATGTACTGAATATTATTTTATTCAAAACAATACATGCTCACGGTAAAAAAAAAAAATTCACACAATAGAGAAGGACTTAAAACAAAAGAGGCTGACTCCCACCTAGAAGGTTTCAACCTTACTTCCCTAAGGAAATTGCTGTTAATATTATAGCTTCCATTGTATTGCTCCTGAAGTTTGTGTGCCCAAAGATTTATTTTTAAATACCTATATACATATGTATTTTTCAACACAGATGGGACCATACTGTGCATACTGTTCAGATATTGCTTTTTTATGTTGTTATATATCTAGGCTACCAGTGCTATACAGATCTACCTTGTTCTTTTTAATCACTATAGAATTCCCCTGTACACTATAGTTTATTTTATGGGCACTTAGCTTGTTTTCAATCTCTTGCTCTCTTGCTATTACAAACAATGATATAAAACATTCTTTTTTTTTTTTTTTTTTTGAGACACAGTTTCACTCTGTTGCCCAGGCTAGAGTGTCGTGGCATCATCCTAGCTCACAGCAACCTCAAACTCCTGGGCTCAAGCAATCCTCCTGCCTCAGCCTCCCGAGTAGCTGAGACTACAGGCATGCACCACCATGCCTGGCTAATTTTTCCATTTTTAGTAGAGATGGAGTCTCACTCTTGCTTAGGCTGGTCTCGAACTCTGGACCTCAAGTGATCCTCCCACCTCGGCCTCCCAGAGTGCTAGGATTATAGGCAAGAGCCACAGCGCCCAACCTTACAAAACATTCTTGAGTATATTATCTTCGTGCATATGTGCAAGTATATACATAGACTGTAGAATAAATTCTTGGAAGTGAAATTGCTGTGTTAAATGGGCAGTTGCTGAGTTGGTGAATGCTAAGTTAAAAGGTTTGTGGATTTAAATATTTTGATAGATACTAACAAATTAATCTCCAAAGTTTCCATCAGTTAATATTTACTCCCACCAACAATGTGTGATTGTGTCTATTTCCCCATTCCTTCTCCATACAGTTTATTTTCAAGCAATTTCTTCTTTGTTAGACTGATGGGTAGAAAATGATGGCTCACTTTTGTTTTAATTGACATTCCGCTAATTGTGAGAAATGCCAAATAACTTTTTGCTATTTATTTGTCCTTTGTATTTCTTTTTCTGTGACTTGCCCATTAAGGTCCTTTCTCCATTTCCAATATAAAAAGGAATGATGGCCTTGTTATATTGTTTTGTAAGGGCTCTTTATATATTAAGGGAATTCATCTTTTCTTAGCCTTCAAAAAAACTTACTGTAGTTTTATAATGTTTTACTATCTGATGGGTCTCGTTATTCTGCCCTACTTTCCCCAACCCCACATTTTCCTGACAATTTTTCCGTATGAACTGTACAGTTAACTTGCTTAGTTCCAAAGGTCCTTTTCCAAATTTTTCCATTATTTCGAAAACTCTTTTGCATCCATTATCCCATTTAGCCTTGAAACCACTGAATGAGGAAGCTGAGATGCAAATGCGATGTGAATTAGCATTGCTCGAGGCTATATAGGGGGTTCCTCTAGGGCCAGAATCCACCCCAGCTTTGAGGCCCCTGCCTCTTCCTCCACTTTGTGAGCTCGTGTGTGTGTGTGTGTGTGTGTGTGTGTGTGTGTGTGTGTGTGTGTGTGTGAATGTGTGTGTGTGTGCTGGATGAGGCTGGCCTCGGAAGAGCAGCAGTCCTTGCCACAGGGCTGCTACAGCCTTGCTTTGGGCAGTCTGCAGGAAAGCCCAATCCTGTCTCCAGCTACCTCCCTCCCTCTCTTCCTGTTTCTGCCTCTGCCTCTTCCGTTCCTTGTCGCTTTGTCTCTCTGTTACAGTGTCCCTTGTTTCTATTCTATTTTCTGTCTCTTTCCACCCCTTTTTTCTTTCTTTCTCTGTCTCTGTCTCTTGTCCACAGCAGTGGTTTATTGGGGCAGATATCACACGCCCTACCCAGTTCTTGTTTTTCTTTTTCTTTTAAACGTAAGGCCCCTCGCCAAATAGTAAGTGAGCGGCTATTGGTGGAAAGTGATGAAGGTGTGCTCCTGCCCCGTGGCTTCCTACTAGGTGCTTCCCCGAGGGAAAGCAGGGACTGGAAGTGATAGGAGGGAGACGGCAGGGGGCAGGGGCTGAGCCCTGCAGTGCTGGCAGGTCTGGCTTTGTCCTAGCTCTGCCTGATCCTCTGGGTGACCCAAGACAGGCCTCTGTCATTCTGAAGTTTTGGAGGGTCCCCTGACCTGTTATTAATACGTTATCTGTGCAGCTCTTTGCAGGTTTTGCAGTGTAGATACACCCAGAGTCTCCATAAGAAGGTAGGGCAAGGGCACTCGACCCATTCTATGAGCTCAGGCAGGACATTGGCTTTGTCCAAGGTCACACAAGAAAGTGGTGGCAGAAGTACTTAATGACCCCTGCTGTGGACAGGGCCTCACCAGCATCTAGCCCAGGGGTGGCCCTTCAGAAAGTGCTGATGAGAATTTACTGAAATATGCTGACCACAATGATGTGATAATAATCGTTAATATAATGAACACTTGCCATGTGCTGTGCAATGCATTTGGTGTTCTAAATGCACCATCTCACTTAAGTCCCCTCCCCACATCCCCCCACCCACCCAAAGCCATTTTAGAGGTGAGAAAACTCATGCCTAAGAGAAATATTGTAACTACCTAGCTACTAAATGCCAGTGCATTCAAGATGGATGGATGGATGACTGGATGGATGGATGGATGGATAGATAAAAGAATAAATTAACAGGTAAGTAGTTAGAGGACTTGGAATTTATAAAAGATCTTAATATCTATATCCCCATCAGCTCTATGTCATGTGTTAGTCATTAAAGGCTGAGATTAATCCAAGAAAATACAAGAATCCCCTCTCAAGCTACCAGTCTACATGGACAAGCTCGCACACAGCAGCATTCACACACAGGCAAGGATACATTCACCCCGACGCAGAGACAAACACACACACGTGCAGACAGGCACAGAAATCTTTGACCGACAGCCAAATATGGCCAATACAACTCAGGGACATCCACACAGAGACCTTGATACACTTAGAGACAAGGCAGGCACAGAGAAAGGACACACCATCAATAGAAGACATAAGCACAGCATGGAGCCACACATAAACAGGGACACATGGGTCACGCGCATACAGAGGCAGGACAGGCACTCTCTTTGCTCTGTCTCTGTGTGTGTATGTGTGTGTGTGTCTCTCACACACACATACACACACATCGGTATATCAAAGGCAGATTGAACACACTTAACACGTACCTTGCAAGGACATGCTCAGAGACAAGGTTATTGCCTCAAAGACAAGGACACAGTTAAGCCAGTGTATTCAGAGACATGCACACATAAGCAGAGACATTACACACACACACACACACACACACACACACACACACACACACATGCACGCACGCACGCACATCTACCCCAGCAGGCAGCACACAGACAAGATCAGTCCTTTCTTCTCTGACAAAGCAGCAAATGGGACACCCTGAGGTTGAGCTACCCTCCAGCCACTTCTCTCTTTCTCTAGGGAAAGCCACTCAGTGGGTCTTGCTAACTATGCAAACTTTAAGGGCCACTTCCCTCAGTGCGTCACCTAGGAGAGGGGTGCGGTGATCAGGGGTCCAGCCGTATGTGCTGTTTTTCTTGATGCTCAGAGCTCAACAGTGTCTTTGTCCCTCCTCTTCCTCCCCTCCCCTCACCCTGTCCAGCGTGTCCTCTAGTCCTGCTCAAGCACTCTTTGGAACATTCTCAGCCCTCTCCTTAGCCTACACCTCATTGCCTCCCACCCAAGTTGCGACCACAGCCTCCCGTCTGGCTTCAGGATCCTTGGTCCCCCCACCTCCTCCACACCACCACCTTTCCACCCAGGTGTCAATCTCAGCTGTCTTCCCCTGCTGAGGAAGCAGAAAGACAGTCAAAGCCTTTTTGGTTCAAATCATGACTCACCTGAAGAGAAGGGGGAAGGCAACCCTCTGTGTTAGCTCAAACCCGTTCCCCCCGGAGCAGCCCCTGATTATTTTATTTTATTTTTTTTTGAGACAGAGTCTCACTCTGTTGCCCGGGCTAGAGTGAGTGCCGTGGCGTCAGCCTAGCTCACAGCAACCTCAGACTCCTGGGCTCAAGCAATCCTTCTGCCTCAGCCTCCCAAGTGGCTGGGACTACAGGCATGTGCCACCATGCCCGGCTAATTTTTTCTATATA
>CAUYRT010062060.1:0-56022 GCA_963574885.1 Lepilemur ruficaudatus | reverse complement strand
AGGTCAGGAGTTCGAAACCAGCCTGAGCAAGAGCGAGACCCCCATCTCTACTAAAAATAGAAAGAAATTAATTGGCCAACTAAAAATATATAGAAAAAATAAGCCGGGCATGGTGGCACATGCCTGTAGTCCCAGCTATTGGGAGGCTGAGGCAGAAGGATTGCTTGAGCCCAGGAGTTTGAGGTTGCTGTGAGCTAGGCTGATGCTATGGCACTCTAGCCCGGGCAACAGAGTGAGACTGTGTCTCAAAAAAATAAAAATAAATAAATAAAAAAATATCTGTTCAAGTCCCTACTTTCACTTCTTTGGGGTATATATCCAGAAATGGAACTACTGGATCATACGGTAATTTTATTTTTAATTTTTTGAGGAATTACCCTACCATTTTCCATAGCAGCCACACCATTTTACATTCCCACTAGCAATTCACAAGGGTTCCAATTTCTCCACATCCTCACCAACACTTGTTATTTTCTGGGTATTTTTTTTTTCATATTATATATATATATATAATAGCCATTCTAATGGGTATGGCAGGGTATTTCATTGTGGTTTTGATTTGTATTTCCCTAATGACTAGTGAGGTTGAACATCTTTTCATCTGCTTATCAGCCATTTGTATATCTTCTTTGAGGAAATGTCTATTCAAATCCTTTGCCCAATCTTTAATCAGTTATTTGTTTTCTTATTATTGAGTTGTAGAAGTTCTTCAAATATTTTGTATATTGATCCCTTATCAGACATATGATTTGCAAATATTTTCTGCCATTGCGTGGGTTGCCTTTTCACTCTGTTAATAGTGTCCTTTGATGCACACACATTTTTAATTTTCATGAAGTTCAACTTATCTATTTTTTTCTTTTGCCTGTGCTTTTGATGTCATAGCCAAGAAATCATTGTTGAATCCAATGTCAAGAAGCATTTCCACTATGTTTTCTTCCAAAAGTTTTACATTAATAGTTTTACCTCATACACTTAGGTCTTCAATCCATTTGAGTTAATTTTTGTATATGATGTAAGATAAGTCCAACTTCGTTCTTTTGCATGTGGATATCCAGTTTTCCTAACATCAGTGGTTGAAAAGACTTTCCCCATCAAATGGTCTTGGCATCCTTGTTGAAAATCATTTGAACTTATATGAGAAGGTGTGTTTCTGAGCTCTCTATTTTATTCCATTGATCAGTTTTTATGCCAGTACCACACTGGTTTAATTACTGGGCTTTGTAGTAAGTTTTGAAATCAAGAAGTTTGAGCCTCCAACTTTGTTTTTCTTTTTCAAGATTGATTTGGCTATCCAGGCTCCTTTGAGATTCCATGTGAGTTTTAGGATGGATTTTTCTGTTTCTGAAAAAAAAATATTGTTGGAATTTTGATAGATATTGCATTACATCTATAGAGCACTTTGGGTAGTATTGACATCGTAACAATATTAAGTCTTACAATCCACAAACATGGATATCTTTCCATTTATTGTGTCTTCTTTAATTTCTTTCAAGAGCATTTTATAGTTTTCAGTGTACAAGTCAATCAGATTTTTTTTTAAAGAATGTTATTTATTTATTTATTTATTTTGAGACAGAGTCTCACTCTGTTGCCCGGGCTGTAGAGTGCCGTGGCATCAGCCTAGCACCCAGCAACCTCAAACTCCTGGGCTCAAGCGATCCTTCTGCCTCAGCCTCCCAAGTAGCTGGGACTACAGGCATGCGCCACCATGCTCGGCTAATTTTTTACAGATATTTTTAGTTGGCCAGTGAATTTCTTTCTATTTATAGTAGAGACGGGGTCTCGCTCTTGCTCAGGCTGGTCTCAAACTCCTGACCTTGAGCTATCCACCGGCCTTGGCCTCCCAGAGTGCTAGGATTACAGGCGTGAGCCACCGCGCCCGGCCTAAGAATGTTATTTTTTAATGAGGCATAGTGGCTTACTTCTGTAATGTCAGCTCTTTGGGAGGCCAAGGTGAGAGGATCACTTGAGGCCAGGAGTTCAAGACCAGCCTGGGGAACATAGCAAGACTCCCGCCTCTACAAAAAATTTTTAAAAATTAGCTGAATGTGGTGGAGCGCACCCGCAGTCCTAGGTACTTGAGAGGCTGAGGCAGGAGGATCAATTAAAGACTTGAAGCCCAGGAATCATGATCACGCCACTGCATTGCAGCCTGGGTGACAGAGCAAGGTCCTTTCTCTAAAAATAAATAAAAAGAATTTTTTTTTTGCAAACAATATAGTGACAGCAGCATTGGAAATTTTAAAATAAAAATAATTCATCCCAAATCTAACTTTCCAACAAATCATTTGGCCTCATTTTCCCCAAGTCTCCTGCACGTATATATGCATAAAAAATACATATATATATTTTTAAATTTAACAGAGTTTAATTAACCAAAGAATGATTCAAGAATAGGGCAGCCCACAAACAAGAACAGGTTTAAAGTAACTCTAACATTGTCATGTGGTCAGAGAGGATTTATAGACAGAAAAAGAAAAATCATGTGCAGAAAACAGAATTGAGGTACAGAAATAGATGGATTGGTTATAGTGTAGTATTTGCCTTATTTGAACATGGTGTAAACAGTTGGCCTCCTGTGAGTGGTTGAAGTAGGGGGGCTGTGATTGGCTAAGACTCAGTTATTGGTCATAAGAGTAGGTTAGATCACATTTAGTTAGGTTATAGTTTACTATGTACAAAGAAACCTTTGGGCCAAACTTAAAATATGTAAGGAGGCATCTTTAGGCTAAACTTAACACCAGAAAAAATATCACTCCCCCTTGAGAAGTCTCAATTAACTGTTTTAATTACAATTAAAATTTCCCATATTTTTCTCTTGACTTTAGAAACCAGGAAGCTTGGGGCCATATTTTATAACCATAAAGTCACAGCAACTGTATTTCAACATAATTGTAATCATTTCATAAATTCAATTTTGAATCTGAGTTTCTTTACTTATTATTATAGCCTTCTCATTTTTCCGTGTTGTCACATAGTGACATAGAACAGATTCTGAGTGTGCTGTACCAATGGTGGACTCTCTGGGAGGGGAAGGGACAGCCAGTGGCCTAAACCTTGGGGAGGGAGTAGAAATAAAAATCCTCATTCTTTTTTCTTTCCAAGTGGTGGAAATAAATGCTTTCTAAGCAAAAATGAAAGCAAGAGATTCAAAGATTGCCCTGGGGAATCCATTTTGGTGCGTGAATGGGAGTAGTTATAATTCAAGAAAATATATTGACTGGCTTCACCTGTGTGTCCTCTGCATCTTCTCTAATCCTAGCACTAAAATGTAGTACTTGACTTGTGGAATCCATCTTGAGACACAAGAGTCCCAAAGCATCAAGAATGTACATTTGCTATACTTTTCCCAGTGGATGATTGATACATTTATATGCATCTGTAACTTTCAATTACTCAAGAGCTTTCAACAACTGTTCAGAAATTCTATGAAAATGGATCAAATGCAAATAGATTTTTATATGAAGAGCCATCTTAGTGATTTTGATTTTATCATCTTTCTTGTAATGAAAAACTAAGCTGACAGCGTTGAGTGTTGAACTGGGAAGTATGAATCAGTAAAGACAGGTTTAAGAAGCCTTGCCATACCAAAGTTTATAATCAGAATAGTGAACATGCCCCTACAGTGAAAGCAGTCTGTCTCCTAGAGTTATTTTTCCTCAAATAGTTAGAAGGAGCCTGTATATAGTTGAATGCACCAATGAAAACCCACAGTTTCATCTTTCCTTTACAAGATTTTGTGCCATTTCTTGGATGAAATTGAGGACTGATGAAATGTAAGCTGAGATCTTGGATTCTTCCTTTTTCTGGCTGTTCTCCTGCTTTCATTTCTTAATTTGAGGACCATATATTTCTAATGAGACTTACTAAGTATATTATGCACAAAACAATTCTGCCAAGTCTTTTTCTTCGTCACCATCATCATAGATTCTTATGATTTTGAAGCTATCTATATAAATGTCTCAGTAAGTCACATTTTTCTACTGTTACTACTTTCACAGAGTTCAGGAATTGAAATATGGTTAAATTACTTATAATGTTCTTTTTAATTAACTTCTGTTTGCTTTCCCACTCAGTTTAAAATGAAATATTTCTTAAACCAGAATATATTTTGATAGACATTGATAAAAACTCTTTTTCTTAACTCCCAGAGTCTAGCCCTAAAAGATCTGAGACCTTATTCAGATTTTACAGGTTAAAATAGCACCCTACTGAATAGCTACTAGAGAATTTGTTAGTTTGACTTTTTAGGCTGGGTGCCCAAGGTGGGCTGCTTCCATCTGTGGGACACACACACCTTATTGTAGAGTGTAAAATGCACACATTTTAGCCAGTCACTTTCAACATGTTCCAGAAAGTAGATAGCTCCATTAGGCAGTGTCAGAGAAGATAAATGTGTTTAAATTACTTGCCAAAAATGCTTAGTGAGCATCAGAGAGATGCATTCTGCTTTCCAAATTATTAAGCAGACTATTCAGAAGTACTGAAACATTCATTTTTCATTGCAGATTGTTCACCAGGAGCCAGGGACAGCTGTCTTCCTCTGATGTCCCATGGTAACACCCACAGGAACTTTCTCCTTTCAGTGTTCAACCCACTAAAAGGTGTAAAAGGATGTGCATTATTTAGCAGCCCTGACATCTAGGATTTGACTGAAGGATTTTACGCACAGAAACCCATGAATCCTGAAAAGGCAATGATCTGCCTTTAAAAGCATTTATCTCAATAATATCAACATATCTGGTTTTCTCTGCAAAAATATACTGAAATAAGTGAACACAGTCTGTATGTTATATGTATGTACAAATATGCCATAGTAGGGATGGATGCATATTTCTGGGAGGCAGGACCTGAATCTCAGTCATGATGTATTTAAAATGTGGCATTTTTCTTGATGTGCACAAATGGTACAGTGAAAAAGTCAACCATCTCTAAGGAAATTTTAAAAACTGCAGATTTCAGAGTTTCCCTGAAGGTAGATCCTGGGAAACTACCTTTAAGCAAACAGCCCAGATGGCCCTTTACTTAGCTATCTTTTGTCTGAGAAGTACCCACTCAACATTCCCCCAGATGGATTGAGTTCTCTTCTCTCTTGGTGGAAGAAAGGAATAAAGCATTTACACTGCTGAATTATTTTAGGCAGAACTACTCATAAAAAACAAGGCCATTGAGTAGCATTGTTTTGTGTCTGTCAATTTAGTTATCTTTTTTTTTTCATTCTGGTTTTTCTCCAATTTTTATCCTTGACAAAACGAACCCTTGTGCTCCAGCTGTGAGTCCTCAGTTATTCCCACTGATTTTTTATCTAGCTCACTAAAGAGCAGAGACTACCAACCACAGCCACTATATTTGGGGGATGATTCAGTGATAAATGATTATTCCTTTGTTAGCAACTAGTAATGAGTGACTAGAATGCTAGCTAGATTTGTGTTTTCTGACCACTAGAGTGCTTGGGTTACTATAACAAAATACCACAGACGGGGTGGCTTACACAACAGAAGTTTATTTTTTCACAGTTATGGAGGCAAGAAATTCAAGATTAAGGTGCCAGCCAGTCGGTTTCTGGTGAGGCCTCTCTTCCTGGCTTGCAGATAGCTATCTTCTTGTTGTGTGCTCATACAATGTTTCCTTGGTGCATGTGCTTGGAGAAAGAGAGATCTGGTGTCTCTTCCTCTTCTTATAAGGACACAAACTTGTTGGATTAGGGCCCCACCCTTATGACCTCATTTAACCTTTCTTACCTCCTAAAGGACCTATGCAAATATTATCACTTTAGGGGTTAGCATTTCAACATATGAATTTGGGGGGACACAATTCAGTCCATAGCAGTTACTTAACTGGGAAATGAATAAACAAACTCTAGTAGATTCCTACAATGACATACCACTCAGTAGTAAAAAGGGATAAACTATTGAAACACAAAACATGGATGAATTTCAAATATATTATGCTAAGTGAAAAAAAGCCAGATTAAAAGAACTACATAACTCAAACCACTTATTCTCATAAAATAAGATTAAAAAAAAGGACTACATATTATATGAGCCCATTTATATGACATTGCCTGGAAGGAGCAAACCTATGGGAACAGAAAACATATCAGTGGTTCCTAGTGATTAAGGAAGGATTTGATCAAAAGAGATACGGATAATATCTGATAATATAATATGGAGGAAGTTTTTGGTGTGGTGAAATTGTTCCATATCTTGATTGTGGTGGTGATTACATGACTGTATGTGTTTACCAACACTTACAAAACTGTACATGAAAAGGGGTGACATTTACTATACCTAAATTATACTTAATTTTCAAAAATGCAAAAAAAAACCTATTTTGTGCCCTATATTCTATCAGCTAGTCATCACATTATAAGGTAATAATGTCTGATAATGATATAATAATTCTTCCCTACTAAGAGTTTTTTTTTTTTTAATTTTTGCTTTTTAAATTAAACAGAGCCCTCCAGGAAAAGATGTCTTAATAAAGCAGTAAATCTCAATGAAAATTTAGGGTAAGATTTGGGAAAGGGGGTTGGGATGTCCTTTGTGTAATCCCACAAACCAAAAAATCACTTACTGAGCCTCGAAGCCCACAAACTAATAATACCGCTCGAAAGGGTAAAATAGGAATCTTTGGAAACAGAGCACTGAGCTTTATTTCTTAGAGCCAGCTTTTTAAAAGAATGGACAATGGCATCAAAGGGATCCAGAGAACATGAACCCAACCTCTGTGTCCTAGGGCAACACCTGCTCAGGGGAGGAGAGCTGGGTCCCATTTCTCCACTGCTGCCCTCCTCCAGGTCTCCTCTACTCTCTCCATTTTCCTGCCATCCGCCTGGTGTCCACATAGCAACCAAATATCATTTCTGCCATGTTTTACCATCAACTAAAAAAATAACAAATTGGTGAGCAGAGCCCTTTGTTATAACAACATCAGAAATGTTTTTAAATCCCACCGAGCAGGAAATAACAGATGAGAGAGGCACAATCCCTACTGGAAACCTCTCTTCAAGGAAGTAAGTAACACAGCACTGACAGGCTATCAGAGGATACGGCAAGCATGCAGGCCAATTTTCCGGCGCGTTATTCCCTAGGGAGTTTCTCCATTTATTTGATAGGCTGTGAACTGTGCTTAAAATATGTTTAGGGAATCATCAAACTAAAAAGTTCTGCAGAGGTCAACTTGTCCAGGATGAAAACAAACCCAGCTTTGTTCCAAAATAAAAATCATCCACCCTTTCCTCACCACTTAGATTGCTCTCATCACAGTGGGCAGTCAGCTTTGCACACTGTGGAACGATGGATGGGAGTCTCTTACCCAAATCTTTTCCAAGCTAGCGAACTAGGCTGAGAAGTAGATGGGAGTGAGAGCAGGGATGTGCAAGTGGGCACAGTTTCTGGAGAAACTGAGGAGCCGGTTCCACCCCTCAGGAACCTGCGCCTTTCGCCTTTGCTGTGAGTCTGAGGGCCGTGCGTGTTGGCACTGGCCTGCACTGGAAGAAAGCTAGGCCACTGTCAAGGAGAGCCTGCAAGTTAGCTGGGATGCAGACTTGGCTGCCCAAGCTGGCTGCTGGATCTCCGCAGCTGCAGAAGGCAGCTCTGCATTGTCTTTGTCAGGTCGGGGCTGCCCGATGAAACCCACGGAACCAACCACTCCTCCCTGCCCCTCTCAACCAGTCACTCACACCCTATTTTTAGGGTTCCTTAGCAACTGAGCAGCCTGTTATTCCATAACTAATATTTTGCATTCCTGATTCCGTTTCTGCACTTACCGGTGCCCCTGCCCCCACTGTGTGTTGTATCATCTGCACGCTCTCCAGGGACAGGAAAAGCACATTCATCAGGAGCTGCTCCGTGCCTCACAGCTCCTGGATGCAGGAAATCCTTCCTATGTCCACCCTAAACTCCTTCTGATGAAGTTGACCCCTATTCCTATCGCTCCATCTTCATTGGAGATGAGAATAGCTAAGCAGTACTTTTATGATAAGCTTTCCTTTACTTTATTAAAAACAAGAAGAGCATGACATTTTAAAAAATTAATTATCTGCTTTTGGAAAAGCCGCAGAACAAGAGAGCTGCCCCACTATGGCCCCAGTATGGGAGGAGGGGGTAGAATTTGTATTTTAAGTCTCCAGGCCTAAGGAATTTTGCCATTTTTGTTGTAATCACAGAAACATTTGCGCTACTGTTGTAAGATGTTGTAACATAAGGGGGTGGGGGGGAATCTCTGCTTTTTTTCAACTCAGGATCATTTTTAATCATTCAGTCTTGGCAGGTCTACTTCTCCCCCATCACTCCTCCTACTAACAGCTTGTTCCTATCCTTAGCTTGGTGGGAATGTTTGACTATGTGCTGTATTTCGGGAAAATCAGTTAGAGTCATTGAATGTACAAATGAAGAAGCTCATTTTATAGATATATATATATTTATTTAACACAATGCTACCCTTTAAAAAAAGTGTTCTACTTTCTACAAGGAAATCCAATTTTAAATGTGCCATATTTATTATAAACATTTTTCTGATGAAAAAGAGACACTGTTTTTCTTTTACCATGAGAACTTGATCATGGCATGGCCAATGATGCTACAATGAGCTTCTAACAAATACCAATGTAGTTTCAAGTTGGAGCAGTGTGGGTTCTAGACTCGCTGATACAGATACTGCTTCTGATTTCCTATGGCAGATGGCATGCTCCACTGAAGAATTTGTCCTTGGTGGAGCCTGAAGCACAGCATTCTTTGGAACAGGGCCTTCATTTTCTTGCCAACTATTTGATTGGGCTGTCCAGTGCAAAGTTCACAGCACTCTAGGACTTCATGGAATGATGGCGGTAAGGTGCATTAGCATGAGCTCTAAGCTCATGGGCCCCTGAGTTCTAAATTCCTTTGCTATAGACATAGATAGAATATATCTTGTCTCAGCATTAACTTCATGCACATAAACCAAAAAAGGAAATTAAAGAAAGAAAGGGTAGGATACTGAGAAAGCTAGACACATTGATTGGCTCAAAGACCCCCCTTTCCCCTGAATATTATGTGTGTCCTAACAACACTATGGAGTAGGTCATCTATTATGATTTTTGCTCCTGAGGTTAAGCTATGTGCAGATTTCACACTTCACTCAACAATTTTCCCATCAGAATCTATTTTTTAGATGTTGTCATCTGCTCTTGGTAAATGCTCTGGGTAAATGGATTCCAATAGCTTTATATACATTAATATAATTTTTCCAAAAAATTATATTTTAATTCTCTATACCTACCAAATGATGTGAGTAATTTTTATTGGTATCTAAGATAAGCCAGAGAGACCACTTTTGCATCAGCCGTTTGTGTGTTTGAACAGAAGTACAATTTTGGTAGAATTATTTAGACCATTTGCCTCAATTTCCAGAATCACTTTGATCCAGCTGATGCTCTGGTAGTTTTAACCAAATACTGCTTTGGATGCCTAGCACGTGGGTCCCCACCCAAATGCTTCTCTGAGGACTTTAAGGACCCCAGAGTCTTTGGTGCTGTAAATCCAAAGGAAAAGCTTTCAGCTGAGGGGAGAGGCCCTGCTGGGAGACTAAACTACCCAATGCCACTCTTCTTGCTGCTGTCTTTCCCTCTAAAGCTTTACAGTCCAGAATGAGAGTCCATCCAAGATCTGGTTAGCTGTCTTAGTTTCCAAAAGCCAGAGAAAGAAAAACTCCGTGCTCTCGACGGCTGCTTTTCCTAAATTCCCAGCATCAGGATTTGATATTTCTAATATAGCCCTTATCCCTTCTTCCTTTCCCGGTTCCTTTCTGCCTTCTGCCAGCAGGAGCAAACGGTGGGCATCACATGTCTCCAACCACAGCCATAAACAGATTAAATTCTGGTATCCAAAGGGGACATTGTGTTCTCTTACTAAAGTCAAATCCAGTGTCTTCTTTGTTTAGCACCTGAAAAGTGGTCTGTGATTGGGGGTTCTTGGGCAATATACCTAGAAACAGTACATCAGAGTAGTTACTTCTGAGATTTTGCCAAAAAGTTCTACTTCATTCTTATGTAACTCCTATGAGCTAATTTGTGAAATAAGAGTTTGGCCCTAAGCACATTTCGTACAATAAGAAATTAGGTAAACATTATGGAAGTTACTTTGAACTACTACCATGTATTCCCTTCACTATCAGCTTTAATAACTCTTTTTAAAATACCATGCTTTGAGGAGAGCTTTGTTTTTCTCAGCTTTCTCCCATCTGCTCCATTCCGTAACAAAGCCATAATCTGGTGTTTATGATATTAGTTACTAGGGAAGTTAACTTAATGCTATGCTATCGATGCTTTACTGAAACAGCATGAGTCAGTAAAGGGATTTGAAGCATGGGTATTAAACCACATGAAGCATTTTTAAAAGTAAAACATCTCCTAAATTGAATACATTTTAGAATTAATATATACTCACCTCTGTACTCACACACTGTAGACACATTTTAAAGGATTAGGCCAAAGCAAATTCTTTTTGAAAACAGCTATTACTTGGAAAATGAAATTATATACATGATGAGACTGGCTATTTTAAAGTAACCTCCATTGCATGTCTCAGCATAAAGTATTTTTATAAAGGTAATTGACCTCTCCCTCCTTGGAATACTGGATTAGTAACACAGGTTGTGTGCGTGCGTGTGTGTGTGTGTGTGTGTGTGTGTGTGTTTTGGGGGTGGGGAATTAATGTGAGAGGAAAGACGGAGCCCTGTAATAGAAAACTCTTCTACCTTAAATAATAATTTTCTTAAAGCCTTTTATTCCTGCCACTAGAGTGAAAGGAAACATGCCTTTCTTTCTCACCACCTCCCTGCCTTCCCGACTGGATCCCTCCACTGCCAACTCCCAGGTCCCACTCCCCCTGCCCTAGAGGACTATACTGCCACCGTCCTGTCACACCAGTGGGCCACCCCCCCCGCACAGTACACCACGGGACTTTCACCCCACTGGACTTTCCCACAGGCCGAATGCGAAAGGACTCAGATCGGAGAAGGAGACTCGTGGGCAATAATGTGAACTTGGACTGAAGGTAAAGGAAGAAACTGATTGAGAAGAAACGTCTCAGACAACAAACCAATGTTTATTCAGTTTTTCCCCATCATTACGGTTATCTCACTCCTGCTTTGATACCACCCCCTTTACTCATTGCCTCATTCCTGCCTGGGTTCTGCACACTGCCTCTTTGCTGCCCTTTGTCACTTTGTCCTCTGAGTCATTAAAGGAGAGGGAAAAGCAGTCTATTATTTGAGACATTTTGCCTGGATTCATTAGGCTGTGTTTGTGAGCCCGGTCTCTTATCTCCTTGCTTGCCTTGGTGAGCTCCTTGAAGTAAGCTCTGACTTGCCAACATATTATTTACAGACTGGCACTTAGCATACCATAAGTGCTTAATAAATGTTATTTTTTCGGTCTCATAAAGATAATTAATGGGATGTCTAATGTGTCCTGGCTTCTGAAAAAGCTGTGTCATCGTTGAGCTGTTGTCGGCTGAGGCCCGGGAGCCAGAGGCTCAGGTTGGGGAAAGCCTGCCCAGGGCTCCCGGGTGGGCTCTGGACCCCACAGACACTACTGGACTCACAGCTGAGTCCAATGCTGTCCCCGCCACGCAAATGATTTGACTTCAAAGGGAGAATATGATTGTGCAATGCAATTAAAATTTCACTATCTATAACTCAAGTGGGAAGAAATATATTTTAATTTACTTCTTTATAATGGAATTCAGTTTTACTTTAAAGTTCCCATTTTCAGGGTAAACTCAGTTTTGTAGTGTCAATGCAGTTTCAAAGTTAGTCTCTTTGAGTAAATACTCTATCTTCAAATTAAGCATTTAAACTCATTTGCAGCTCAAATTCAGTACAAGAGCTGCTCTCCACTCTGAAGGATTCTCCTTTTCTCTTTCCCCTCAGGATGCATCTGGGCGCAGGGTTGCGTCTGGCTGTGCCCCAGACGCCTCTGTCCTCTCTGTAGCTGAAGGTTTTAGGGCTGAATAACTTGAAGTCTGTTGTCTCAACGTGATAAGGACCCACCATTCCCGCCCCCGTTCAGCCCCTCCCAATGATTCAACTTCATACTGATCCTTTGGGCTGCCCACCCTAGAGCCTGGGCTATGGAGTCACCAGGCCCCAAGGCAAGATGGCCCCTGTCATGCCCACTGTTGGGCCTATTGGAAAGCTTGGTGTCTCTCCATGCTCAGGCTGTGAGTACTGCTGTCTCCAGCCTTCCCTTTACTTAACTTTACGTTTCTACTCGGTGTTGCTGAGGAGCACTCTGTTGGGTGATTTCCTCCCAGGGTTCCAGAAAAGAAGGTCAAAGGTCCCTTCTGCTCCAGGGCATCTAGGGGTCTCTGTCTCCTACAGAGTAAAGGGAGAGCTGTTTGAAGCTGCATTGGGAAGTGGACCAAGGGGCAGCATAAATATTCTCAGCTAAACTCTCTTGCTCTCCTCATTCTATTGCAAGGGCCTTTTCCCTGACTCTTATCTCCTTTTTAGGATTTGGAGATATTTTAAAAATATATTATCTTAGCACTGTTTATTTCAAAATCAAGTAACTTCAAATACAGGCAGCAGATAGGTTTTAGTACAATCTTACCAAAAAAATCCCAAATCTAAGTGCAATCAGTTGCCTTATTTTTAAAAAAATTCTTTTTCTTAGTAAATCTAAATTTTAGCTGTTATTCCTAGAAAAATCTAGTATAATTTTGAAGTTTCAAATTCCATCATTTTTACCAACATGTGATGACTCATACAGCTCTTCACTCTTGCTGGCCTTGGCTTATTTTCAATGGGCAAAGGAGCAGCAACAGACACCTCTTTGATCACTGATAATTTCACCACCTCAAACCTATCATTCTCAAGCAAGCAGGAGGCGTCCCTGGAATAGAAGTCATGATTGGGAACAAGACCAGGACGCTTTGGGCATGGAGTGGTTGTGAGGGGCCAGCAGGGGACACTGAGGTCAGGAAGATACCCTTTCCCCAACAGTGAGTGAACTGGCTAGGCTGGAGGAACACAGACTGATCTGGAACTGTGTTTCCTGGAAGTGGTATCCTGGAGCAGCCAGCATTAGTCACCTTGGAAATCTGTGGGGACCTCATGAAGTATCTTTGATCTCCATAGCCAGAGGCACAGAACACCTGGAGCTCCCCCATCACTTCCTACCCATCTTTTCCTCCCCAGTGCTGGGTGATGCTATGCAGAGGGCACTGACAGCCTGCATTACCACTAGTCTGCCACCAGGACTTTACTGTCATGCTCGTGGGGTTTGGCATCATGGGACATGCCTGAGAGAGAATACTACTGCAAGGATAGGCAGGGGTTGCTCCGTGCACTCTGAATGACCCTCACTGAGTAGCTCAAGGATGAAATCATCAATCATCTAGCTGACTGAGTTCAACGTATATAAAAGACAGCTAGAGTGGAGGGTGGTCACCTACCTCTCCCCAGACACAAGAGCCTTTGGTCTACAGATGGCAAAAGATCCACACTAGCATCCAACTTCCACCCAGAACCTGGACGGACATCTAATGAAGCTACTGCTGCCCTCCTTTTTTAGCAGGGTACTTTTGTTATTGTTGTCCCTAACCCCATGCCACAGTTCCCCTTTGGCTTGGAGCAGAGCTATACCAAGTATAACGCCCACAATAGGGCCTAGAGCACCAAAAAAACATCCCCATCTCCAAGCAGATTGACTTCAGATGAAAATGAGAAGAGGCCTGAATGTTTTAAGCATGAGATTCTGTGCCAGTCATCAAACTATCACCCCTTGGTTGTAATTCACCCTTCCTTGCCTGCTCTGAGATAATGGAGTTAGACTCCTAGTATTTCTCTTCTGCCAGTTAATAAGATGTTAAGTTTGTCAGTAGAGGATATTGGAGGGGCACTGCAGGAAAAGGCATTTCTCATCCTGGTTTGGTGTGCCCCTCTCAGCAGGCTCCTGCAGTGTGCAGGGGATAGCAGTGCTCAGCAACCAGCAGTAAGTGGCACCTCCCCAGGGACAACATTCCCCACCACCTTCTCAGACTGCTTTGCAATGGAGTACCATAATCTCAGCACCTCTCCACAAATGGCTCCCACAAAACCCCATCAGGGAGCTTTGAAATGAGATCCAAGGTGCAGCACCTCCCCATGGGCAGCTTCTCCTGGTAACTCACAGGGTGGATTCCCAGCAAGTCCCACCAGCACAGGACCTCAGCTAACCTCTTCTCCATGCAGTGAGCCATGGATGTACCCTCTCCAATGAGCTCTAGATCTGGATCTCAGCCCAGGGCCTCTTCCTTGGATGCTCTGTCTCAGCCCTCAGAGTTGTGGCTGCTCCCTACATCTGCTGTTGTTCTATTCTTTAGATTTCTTTTTACCTTTGATTAACCAATCTCCTGTTACTCCAATCCCTTGTTACAGTTAATGATTCTTTATTTCAATTTTTGCTGTGCAAATTACTATGTGATATCTGTCTCCTGATTGTACTCCAAACTAACACAGATACCCAACACATACATACACACCTGCTCATTATTCCCCTCAAAACATAAAACACACACACACATGCACGCACATGCATGTGCACACACACACACACACACACACACACTTGCACAAGACACAGAGAAGATGAAATAGAGTAGAAGAGACTGAGGGTACCCATAGCAACTCAAATTTACTTCAAAAAAAGATTCTCCAAAGAAAATGAAAAGGACCTCAGAAGGCAGAGTGATATAGACCACAGAAAAAGACTTCCTGGCCTTCTTCAGGAACATGAAGAAAGGCACTAAGTTGCCTTCCATGAAGACATAGCAAAGACGTACACACTCACCGCTTTGTACTGTATGAGGATATTGGAAAGTCTCCACGCCAGAGCTCAGTAATAAATCCAGGACTCACAGGTGAGCAGTCAAAATATAGGTACAATTCTAGTGGTAAGGGATATTGGTGAGACCCTTAATTCTGAGACCAGCTCTGACTCATTAGGCAAGGAAGAAACCCCAGGGGCCCTGGCATCTAGGACCCCAGACTGCCGTCACCCTCAGCTAAGCATGCTTTACCCAACTGCCAGGGCCCACTCTCCTGTCTCAGGAAGGCATTCCAGGGAGTTGGCTCAACCTCATTTATCAGTCCCTGCCTTTCAATTTCCCCTTTGCGCCATCCTCTGCACTTAGTGGTTCTTAGTGCTTTACTTTCCTCTCTTCTCTTCCCCCATGCTTCTTGAAGGGGAGACTGGAAATCGCACAATATAATTCCTAGATATGTTTGTTTAAGAAAAAAACACTATAAATAATTATGAGGTAGAAATTATAAATGCATGGGTTCAAAATGAATAAAAATGCCAACTACTCTAATGTTATGCAAATACGTACTTGTGGCTTGTGATAAAAGTTGCTGAAGACAGCTTCATGCAGATTCAAAAAGTGCTATATTTCAAATAACACAGATCGAGTGAAACAAAGCTGATATGCTCTGAAAAAATTGGGTTAAGATGACACAAGCAGTGGTTCTACTGTTGGCGAAGATCCTGGTGTTGAAGATACACGTGAGGAACTTAAGTAAAACTAGGTCATGATATGTGGAAGGGAAAAACCCAACAACATTCCTAAATGTTTATGTTGTTTTATATAATATGGGATTTTTATAAATAATTGTTAAGTATAATGAAGTTTGTAAAAAGAGACATTTGACTATTTTGTCTATATCCTTACAAGTGTGTATTATATTCAAGTTAGCCTTAAAAATTTTTTAACAATTTATTTTCTTGGGAAAAAAATAAAGGCCTTCCTTACATTCAGCATTGCCTGGAGTTCAGACACATGAAGTATACCATGAGCAGAGTAGCTAGCAATCACACAATAACTTATCTCTTCCAGTTCAAGGTAGAGCAAGCCAAGGATTGAGCCTTCCTCAAATCTTCCTGCTTCAAGAATTTACTCATCCCTTGGAACTGGCAGGAACAGTGTCTGTGACCCCCTGACAGACTCTTTTTCCTCCCAGAAGAGTAGTTAGTAGCCCTTGGCATAGAAGGTCTAATTTAAAAATTCTAACACAACCCATGTACATCTCCATAATGCCTAAAGGCTCTCTAAGCTCCCTAATTTTTAAAGATCCCACTTAAAAACAGGCAAAAAAAAATTGAACACTTCGACAAAGAAGATATATAGATGGAAAGTAAGAACGTGAAAAGATGCTCAGTATCATTTAATTTGTATCATTGGCAGTTTCTTATAAAGTTAAATGTGCTCTTACCACATGGCACAAAAATTCCATTCTTGGGAGACAGTTTTAATATCAAGAGATATTAAAACATATGTCCACATAAAAACATGTACACAAATGTTTAGAATGGATTTATTCCTAATCACCCCAAACTGAAAACACCCAAATGTTTTTCAACCAGTGAATGCATAGCAAACTATGGTACATCCATGTAATGCAATAAAAAGGAACTACTGATGCATACAACAGTATGGAGGAATCTCTAACATGTTATGCTAAGTGAAAGAAGCTAGACTTAAAAGGCTACATGCTGTATAAGTCCTGTTATATGACATTCTGGAAAAACCAAATGAGGGGGGCAGAAAAGTAATCAGTGGTTGCCAGTAGCTGGAGATGGGGAGAGGAGTTGACCAAGAAGTGAACCTTTTGGGGTGATGAAAATGTTCTACATCTTGATTGTGGTGGTAAATACATGACTGTATGTGTTTGTCAAAGCTCTTAGAACTGTATTCTAAAATGGTGAATTTTATTGTATGTCAATTACAACTCAATTTTTAAAATATTAAAAGCAAAAACAAACTCCCCAAAAAACTCTGACCCAGAGTCAGCATGGTCATTGCTGATGGAGACTGCTAGCTTCTAGCTCCCCCAGAAGTGGGGTCACCAGCTAAGCCCTGATATACTTGTGGTTCCAGGAGTCCCAAAGGACTGTGTGATGCTTTGTCTCTTCTCATAGACAGTCCTAGGCTGATGGTATAAGCCAGAAAGGAGGCGGGACACTACACAGGCAGGACAAGGAGAACTTTCTCTTCCTTTTCCTTCCTTTATTTCTCTTCTATTCTTCCTCCATCTTCTGCCTTTTTCCCACAGCACTTATTTTTCTCTCACTTATTTTCCCTATCTACTCACTAGCCAATGCCTTGTTAAAAGGGGTCTGCTGGGGGGTATGTCAAGTAGGGCAAAAGAAAGCATTTGTTTCTGATCTGTAGTGTACTGGTAAGTGATTAACAACCAGCTCTCTGAAACACACACACACACCCCACGAAAGTTTCTTTTAAATTTTACTGATATAAAGAGTACACAGGGCCGGGCGCAGTGGCTCACGCCTGTAATCCTAGCACTCTGGGAGGCCGAGGCGGGAGGATCGCTCAAGGTCAGGAGTTCAAAACCAGCCTGAGCAAGAGTGAGACCCCGTCTCTACTAAAAATAGAAAGAAATTAGCTGGACAACTTAAAATACATAGAAAAAATTAGCCGGGCACATGCCTGTAGTCCCAGCTACTCGGGAGGCTGAGGCAGAAGGATTACTTGAGCCCAGGAGTTTGAGGTTGCTGTGAGCTAGGCTGACGCCACGGCACTCTAGCCTGGGCAACAGAGTGAGACTCTGTCTCAGGAAAAGGAAAAAAAAAAAACGAGTACACAGGACATAGTTTATAAATATTAGTAAAGTATATAATAATTTAAACGTGTATTTCACATAGCCAATTGTTTCTTAAGGAATGTTTCACTGATTTTTGCTGAACTTTTGTATCTTGCTTTTAAATCACAAGCAAGTATAGTTTTGACAAGAATCTTGGTTGACATTTTCTTTGACATTAATGAGTAAGATGAAAGTGAAAGAACAAAGATATGTGTTGTAACTTTATCTGACTTGGATAAATTTGATAATGGTTTTTGAATACTGGAAGAATATTTCCTCAATCTTTCTGCTATTCACAATGTAACAGCTATAGACATGACACACTTTTAAGTTTAATCTACAATGTTAATATTTTCTCCATCACTAGACAATCAACAAAGCAATAAATCAAGCCCAACTTTGGAGTATTTGTTGATGTTCATGGTATAAATATTCTCACCCTGGCCAATTTCAAGCTACCAATGTAACATCACAGAACCCAGAGTTAGGAAGAGATGTGCCCCAGCACAAACGTTAGACAAGATTTCCACCAAACAGACACAAGAGGTGGAATAACATCAAGAATATAGAAAATAGCAAAATGTAATAAAATGATTTAAAAGTGGTGAGTTTTTAGGCAGATAAAGAAAGTGCAACTTCGAAGGGAAAAAAAAAGTGATGAGTTTTGAGTATTTATTACCTTTGTTTTCAATGCAGTTTATTGAATTGTAATTTTATATTATTTAATTTTTAACAATGTCTGTGTTTAATAGCCAGCTCATGAAATCTCTGAAATACAACAATCAGCTACCTCTCACTTCTTTGGCCTGGCTCCAGCCCACTAAAGTTCCTGGTGCAAGTCTATCGACCCCTCCCCCACCCCCACCTCAATATCTGGGGCAGCAGTAGCAGCATGAAGGGAGGGTGGGTGACAACATATGTTGTTTCCCTTAAACTCCGCTACTCTCAGCATGCTGTTGGAGCTGCTTTGCTCTTGCAGGATGTTCCCCTGAGCTATTCAGGCTGGTTGTTAGGGCTGAATTACCAATGTTATTAGCCAAACCGTAAACTGTATGAGGAAATGAATGTGGGTTTCAGTGAAATAAATGGTCTGGTTTTCTTCATTAAGTTTCATTCATTAATATATTCTAGTTTTTCTAAATGAAGATTTATTATTGGGGGCAAAATTATTATTCTTAAACTTCCTCCATTTTAAAGTAAATCTGGAAAGATATTCATCAAAATGTTAACAATTATCTTGGATGGTGAGATTTTTTTCTTTCTTCTTCTTGTGATTTTTTTTGGAGTTTTCCAATTTTCTGCCATAAATATATAACACTTTGGTAATATGAAAAAAATTGAGACAAATCTTTAATAACTATTTTCAAACTGCATTGGTGCTGTTCCTTTAAAAACTAGAAGAATACATAGCATTTTCCATAAAAGAATGCTGAGGGAAACAGACATTACTATGCTAAGTTTCATTTAAAAGCCAGATGTCCAGGAATTGGATATGGCTAATTATCAATTTCTACCCAGATGGAGTGTTTTCTTTTTTTCCTGTCATTAGACAGAAAAGCAGAGCATCTCTGGTTGCTTACTTTATTACATTCAGTCATTTTAGTTGGAAAGCTTCAAGAAATAGGTGGAGGCTGGGCGAGGTGACTCACACCAGTAATCCTAGCACTCTGGGAGGCTGAGGCGGGAGGATCACTTGAGGTCAGAAGTTCGAGACCAGCCTGAGCAAGAGTGAGATCCCATCACTACAAAAAATAGAAAAATTAGCCAGGTATAGGGGCATGCACCTGTAGTCCTAGCTATGCTGGAGGTTGAGGCAGGAGGATCACTTGAGCCCTTGAGGTTGCAGTGAGCTATGATGACATCACTGCACTCTAGCCCAGGTGACATTGTTGGCGGACTGCCGGCAGGATTCAGTTCCTTGTGAACTGCTGAACTAAGAACCTCAATTCTTCACTGGCTTTTGGGCAGAAGCCTCCCTCAGTTCCATGCCATGTGGGCCCCTCCATAAGGCAGTTCACAACATGGCAGCTGGCTTCATTCAGAGTAAACAAGTGAGAGAAACACCCAAGACATTTGTTTTCTGTCCCTCAGGGCTCACCGCTCTTCATTGCTGGTTGTCCAGTTCCTCAAACAACATTGTTTCACATATTTTGTCCAGTGGGGGTTTTTTTTTTTTTTTTGGTTATTTAAAGCATGACAAATATTTGGTATTTGTAACTCCATCTCATCCAGAAGTGGAAGTGTCTGAAAATCTTTTATTAATAGTCCTATCATACTTCCCTGCTAGAAACAAATTAAATTATTTATTATATTTTAGCACAAGGTGATGCTGAGGGCGAAGAAGGAAGCTCATGTCTCTCTCAAAGCCAAGCCAAAGAAAGGCTTTAACGGCCAAGACAGTAGTGCTGAAAGGTGTCCACAGCCACCAAAAAAAATTCACACATCACCCATCACACATCACCCACCTTCCAGCAGCCCAAGACACTGCAACTGCAGAGGCAGCCCAAATATCCTCTGAGGAGCACCCCCAGGAAAAACAAGCTTAACTCTATGGCATCATCAAGTTCCCCCTGACCACTGAGCCATCCACAAAGAAGACAGATGACAACGCACTCGTGTTGATTGTGGATGCCAAAGCCAATGAGTACCAGATCAAACAGGCTGTGAAGGAGCTCTGTGACACTGATGTGGCCGAGATCAGCATCCCGATCAGGCCTGATGGAGAGAAAGAGGCATATGTTCGACTGGCTCCTGATTATGATGCTTTGGATGTTACCAACAAAATTGAGATCATCTAAACTGAGTCTAGCTGGCAAATTCTAAATATGTATCTTTTCACTATAAAAAATTATGCTTTATTTTTTGTGACTGTAAGGCAATAAGTGTTAAATGTTAGTCTTATGGATTGAGTTAGTAGAAAAATTATTAGTAATGCATGATTGATTCAAGCAGCATAAATATAGTACATGATTTGACTAATAATTATTATGTATAACTAATAAGGATTAGAACACAAAAAGTAAAATTTATTAGAAACCAATGTCTTAATGAGATAGACTGGGGGCATTTATGGGACATTAATTAATGTTAAATTATTGCTTTGCTTGGCATCCAGGGCAAAGGATCATAGATGGGTGAGAGAAATGCTTCTCTTTGGTGAAGTGGAGGGAGGGCTCTTGTGAAAATGGAGGTGAGGAAGGAGAACCAGCATGATTGAGGGTGGCTTTTCAGGCAAATCAATCTTGAAGAGGGGGCCAATTCATGTCTGGACTGGAGCACATCCTCCACCTTGGTTCATCCATCACTTCTTGTCTTCCAGATATTTGCCAAGTCTCTCATCAGCTAATGGAACATTCTTCCATTCTCAATAGTCATGGATTTATTCCCTTTTAGGTACACTTACCAGCCAGGAAGCAGATCCAGTTTTTATCATGAATGGGTGTTGGATTTTGTCAAATGCTTTTACTGTGTCAAATGATATGATTACATATGAGTTTTCTTCTTTAGCCTATTGATATGTAGATTACAATGTAGTAGATTACATTGATTGATTTTCAAATGTTAAACTAGCCATGCGACCTGAGATAAATCTTACTTAGTCAGGTTGTATATTTTTAAAAATACATTGTTGGATTTGATTTGCTACTACAGTTGACCCTCCGTATGCATGGATTCTGCATCTTTAAATACAAGCAACCTCAGATCAAAAACATTCTGAGGAAAAAAAACAACAGAAAATAACAATACAACAGTAAAAAATAATACAAATAAACCAATATAGTATAATAACTATTTACATAGAATTTACACTGCATTAGGTATTACAGTCAAGAGCCACATAATAGCATTTCAATCCACAACAGACCACATATAAAATTATGGTCCCAGAAGATTCCACATTTTTCCTGTACCTTTTCTATGTTTAAAAACACAAATACTTCCCATTGGGTCACAATTGCCTACAGTATTCAGTACAGTAACCTGCTCTACAGGTTTATAACCTAGGAGCAATAGACTATATATATCATAGAGCCTAGGCGTGTAGTAAGCTATACCATCAGGATTTGTTTAAGTACATGCTATGATGTTTATACAATGACAAAATCATTTAACAACACATTTCTCAGAGCATATCACCGTTGCTAAGCGATATATGACTATATAAGTAGAGACGATTTAAAGTATACAGGAGGATGTGCATAGGTTATATGCAAATATGATACCATTTTAAATAAGGGACTTGAGTATATGTGGATTTTGGTATCTGCAGGATCTTCAAATGAATCTCCCATACATAGCAAGGAAGGACAGTATTTTGCTGAGAATTTCTGTCTGTAGTTTTCTTTTATTGTACTATCTGTCTAGTTTTGGTATCAGAGTAATACTAGTCTCATGAAATGACTAAAGAAGTATTAATATTTCCTCTTCTTGCATTCTCTGGAAGAGATTGTATAAAATTGGTGCTAATTCTTCTCAAAATGAATGGTAAAGTTCTTCAGTGAAGCCATCTGGGTTTGCAGAGTTCTTTTTCTAGAATATTTTAATGATGAGTTCAATTTCTTTAATGGTTATAGGACTATTCTATTTCACCTTGTTTGAGCTTCAGTAGTTTATAGTTTTTAAGAATTAGTCCATTTCTCCTAAAGTTGTTGAATTTATAAATATAAATGTGTCCTTATTATTCTTTGAATGGCTTTTAATTTTCTACAGACTAGCTTCTGGTTCTATATATACTTCTAGTTTTGGTGCCATGGAGTATGTTCATATTACAACACAAACTCTGGCTATGTTATAATGTTATAACTCTGGGTTTGTGTTATAATGCTGGGAGAGTCTGACAATGAGTTGTAGGAATATTCCCAGAAGTTATTCCTCCACCAGGATGGTTAGCAATAAAATACTGCACGCAGAAGTGACTGCGAATCACATAAATATCCTCCACTGTAATGATATCCCATTTCACGACTGATATTGGTAATTTGTATCTTCTCTCTTTTTATTTTGTGAGGCTTGCTAAAGGTTTATAACCCAGCTTTAAGTTTCATTGATTTTTCCCTACTGTTTCCCTTTTCAATTTCATTGATTTCTGCTTTTATTTTTATTATTTCCATCCTTCTTCTTGTTTAGATTTATTTTGCTCTTCTTTTTTTCTTGAGGTAGGAACTTAGATTATTATTTGATACCTTTTCATGTAATCTTTTCCTTTTTTTCTAATGTAATCACGTAGCGCTAGAAATTTCCCTCTCAGTACTGTTTTAGCTTAATGCCACAAATTTTGATATGTTGTATTTACATTTTCATTCAGTTCTGTGTATTTTTTAAATTTTTCCTTTGAAATTTCTTCTTTAACCAGCTATTACTTAGAAGTATATTGCTTAATTTTGAAGTGTTTAGAGATTTTCCTGTTGCCTTTCTCTCATTGATTACTAATTCAATTCCATTATAGTAGAGATCATATTCTGTATGGTTTGTTTTGTGGTCCAGGATGTGGTCTATCATGGGTGCTTGGAAAAAAGTGCATTCTACTGTTTGGAGTGTTCTATTAAGTTCAGTTAGATCGTATTGGTTTATTGTGTCATTTTAGGCTTTCTAAATCTTTGCTGATTTTCTGACTAGTAGTTCTATCAGTTGCTGAAAGGAGAATGTTGAAGCCTCAACTGTAATTTCACAGATCTATGTATAATGATCCATGTTTTGATGTTTTATAAGACATCAAATTTAGAGTGTCTGTTTAGAAAAAAAAATACAAAAATGATACACAAATTTAGGTGAGAGCATTAATATTTCTTTAGAATGATATAATAAATCACAACAAATTATAAATTTTAGAATGCTGGCACAAAATCTACAAGCAACAAAAATCTGGAAAAATAATATTAATATAATATGTGCATTATTTTACTACCTGACATATTTCTGTACTTTTGTTCTACATTTTCTATCTGGATGTTCTTTGAGTCTTCATATGACAGTGATTTTGTTTTATCATGTAAACAGATTGAGGAGAAAGATAATTCAGTTGTTCTCCTAACATGGTTGATCAAACGCTTTTTGTTATTGATAGTTTAGTTTTTTTCTCTGCTTGGTAGCTTCTTATTAGTTTTGGTGTCAGAGTAATACTGGCCTCATGAGGTGAATAGAGAAGTGTTTCCTCTTCTTGTGATTGTGATGACTTGTGATTTTTTAAGACTGTAGTCTCATTTGGGGAAAGTCCTTTTGGGTTTCTTTTCTATATATACTGTAAAATTGGAAGAATTTTCTACAGACTAGCTTCTGGCTCTATACATATTTCTAGTTCCAGTGCCATGGGATATATTCATATTACAACAGAAACTCTGGCCCTTTGTGTTATAATGCTGGGAAAGTCAGACAATGAGTTGTAGAAGTATTCCCAGAAGCTATTCCTCCACCAGGATGCTTAGCAATAAGATACTGCATGCAGAAGTGACTGTGGATCACATAAATATCCTCCAATGAAATTCAAATAAGTTATATCTCAAACTCAACTTCCCCTTAGCTGGATCCCAAAACTACACAGCAGCTACTCTAATACAACTTGACACCAAGAGAACTGTGACAGAGGGTAATAAGTTAGAGTACAAAGAGATAATGCCCTTAACCAATTGTGGTTGAGATATATTACTTTTGTAGATTTTACAAAAACTTATAGACATATTGCTAAGCCATCTGCCAGGACCTTGAAAAGTATCCAGGCAAGTGAAGGTCCTTGAAGCTTAACATTCATTAATTTCAACACAAATTAAACTTTGCTACTGACACTTCAGTGGAATATACAGAGAGAAGGGAAGTAAACACTTGTACTTAGCCCACCACCTTGAAGCAGATCTTTGGATGTCTTTTTGGATTTTTTTAACTTTTTATTATGAAAATTTCTAAGCATATTCAAAAGTAGTAAGAATGGTATAAGAAATACTCATGGTACTCATAATCTAGCTTCTAAAATTATTGAACTTTGCTGACCTTGTTTGTTTAGATGTTTTCAGTTAAAGAAATTGTGCGAGGGCGGGCGTGGTGGCTCACGCTTGTAATCCTAGCACTCTGGGAGGCCGAGGCGGGAGGATTGTTCAAGGTCAGGAGTTTGAAACCAGCCTGAGCAAGAGTGAGACCCCTTCTCTACTAAAATAGAAAGAAATTGGCCAACTAAAATAAATGTATATATAGAAAAAATTATCCAGGCATGGTGGCGCATGCCTGTAGTCCCAGCTACTCAGGAGCCTGAGGCAGAAGGATTGCTTGAGCCCAGGAGTTTGAGGTTGCTGTGAGCTAGGCTGACGCCACGGCACTCACTCTAGCCCGGGCAACAGAGTGAGACTCTGTCTCAAGAAAAAAAAGAAAGAAAGAAAGAAATTGTGGGGAGGCTGGGCACGGTGGCCCATTAATTGGGTCTTCACATGACAGTGATTTTGTTTTATCATGTAAACAGATTGAGTAGAAACATAATTCAGTCTTTCTTCTAACATGGTTGATCAAACATTTTTTATTATTGATAGTTTAGTTCGTTTTTTTTTTTTTCAGCTTGATAGCTTATTAGTTTTGGTGTCAGAGTAATACTTACTGCCTCATGAGGTGAGTAAAGAAGTATTTCCTCGTCTTGTGATTGTGATGGCTTGTGATTTTTTAAGATTGCAGTCTCCTTTGGGGAAAATCCTGGAATCCTAGCACTCTGGGAAGCCGAGGCAGGAGGCTCATTTGAGCTCAGGACTTCAAGACCAACCTGAGCAAGAGCAAGACACGCATCTCTACTAAAAATAGAAAAGAAATTAGCCAGACAACGAAAACTATATAGAAAAAATCAGCCGGGCATGGTGGCGCATGACTATAGTCCTAGCTACTTGGGAGGCTGAGGCAGAAGGATCACTTGAGCCCAGGAGTTTGAGGTTGCTGTGAGCTAGGCTGACGCCACGGCACTCTAGCCCAGGCAACAGAGTGAGACTCTGTCTCAAAAAAAAAAAAAGAAAGAAAGAAATTGTGGGTGATGGAGACAAAGATGAATAAGACATGGTCTATGCCCTCGTGTATGTGTCTAGTGAAGAAGACAAGACATGAGCCCAACAGACAACAATGACATACTCCCAAAGGAGAAATATGGGCCATGGAAGGAGAGACAACCTACAGCCAGGCATGGCCGGTAAGGGCTTCAAGGAAGAAACAGGCTACTTAGGAAAGCTGAGGGAGAACTGGGACATCTGAAATACATATTTTCTGGGATTTTACCCTAGAGTTCTTCTTGGCTGTTGGGAAATAGTCCAATCTCCTTGCTGTTTATATAGACCTCTAACCAGACACTCAGGTTCATTCAGATTTAAATAACATTTATTGAGTGCTTGCCAGGTATAATAGTTAATTTTATGTGTCAACTTGACTGGGCTAAGAGATGCTCAGACATGTGATAAAACATTACTTCTGAGTGTGTCTGTGAGAGTGTCTCCAGAAGACATTAGCATTTGAATTGGTAGACTGAATAAAGAAGGTTGCCCTCACCAATGGTAGTGGGCATCTTCTCCTGCCCTTGGCATTGCCACTCCTGGTTTTTTGAGCTTTCAATCTCAGACCAGGACTTATACTATCAGCCTGCACCAATTCCCAGGCCTTCGGACTCAGAATGAACTACACCATTGGCTTTCCTGGTTCTCCAGCTTGCAGACAGCAGATTGTGGGACTTCTCAGTCTCTATATCTGCATGAGCCAATTCCTATAATAAATCTCCTCATATATATATAAGGATATATATATATGTATATATATATATCTATTATATATATATATCCTATTGGTTCTGTTTCTCTGGGGAAACCTAAATAATACACCAGGTGCTAGTCATTTTCACATGCATTATTTTATTTAATCCTCACAACAAGCCTGAGATAGTTTTATCATCCCCATTTCTCTGGATCCAGAGTGGCAACTTGCATAAGGCTACATAGATAGAAGACATAACCAAAGCCCAGGAATTCTACTCTCAATTCCAGCATTCTTAAAGTCATTATCTACATCTGCATGGCACTTTTCTTAAATTTTCTAAGTACTTCCCCATTTTATAACCCTTCAGTGGCTCCAAGTCACTACATGATAAAATTAAAGGTAAAATCCTTACTCCACCATTTACCATTCTCTACAAACCAGTTTTAGTTTTCCTTCCATTTCCTTTATCTTCCATTTGCAAGACTGCATCTGAACTTTCTTCCTGTGTTCAGGAAATGGCCCTCCGCATGAAGCAGAACCCATCCCTCACTATGAAAACTGAGAGTCCATATGCTCATTTTCCTAGCCTCTCTATCAATTAGAACTATGCTGTCCAATATGGTAGCCACTGGCCACATGGGGCTATTGATCACTTGAAGTGTGTCTAGTGTCATGTGTTGGAATAATAATATTTTGGATATATTTGGTTAAATAAAATATATTATTAAAATTAGTTTCACCTGGCTTTTGTTTAACCTTTCTTAATGTGGCCACTAGAAAATTTAAAATTATGTTTGGGGTTGCACTATTTTTCTATTGGCCAGCATGCAGCTAGAGTGTTAATGTATGACTGGGTTGTGTCAATCATTTGCCCCTATTCCAGGCTTGAGGTTGGAAGGTAGCATTTGAGGATGAAATGATCCTTCATTCTGCTGAGAGTGGTTGTGGTGAGAGTAACTGTATCTAGTTTCCAGGGGCAGCTGTGGCATCATCCAGTGTCTGGGTCAAGTGGTACTGACAGTGCCAGTTTGATATCTATATCCAGCAGTTACTACAGTGATGGCTACTTGGGACTTCTGGGCATAATGTCGAGTGTTGCTCCTGACGATCCTGTAGGTGTCCAATATCCTTCTAATGAATTCCTTTTCTGCTAAGGCCCTTCATGAATCTTCCCTCTCCACACAAAAATAGTGAATAGGAACCAAACCACACACTTGGCACTTGGTCCATACTAGTTATCTTATCATAGCAAAGTGTTTTGTCTTCTCAGCCAGACTGAAATTCTTTGTGGCAGAAATTCTGTCTTTTACATAATTGTTTCTTAGTATCTGTCAGACCTTCTTAGTAACAGCGTCACTAGAGGAATACTCGTTAGTTATCATTGCAGATCTCTGAAGTGGTCAAGGCAGCTATCATTATCTCTGTTTGTGCAGATGAGGAAACTGTTGCTCAGTGACTAGCTTCACGTTTTGCAGCTGGTCTGTGGCCACATTGGGGCAGTAGCTTATGCCTCCTCACTGTCTGTCCCCATCTCTTTCCTCTGTTTCAGGCCCTGCCATATACATAAGATGCTGTGTTAATTTCCTAGGGCTGCTGTTTGGGTGGCTCAAAACAACAGAAATTTATTGACTCACAGTTTTGAAGGCTCTAAGTCTGAAATCAAGGCATGGGCAGGGCCATGTTCCCTATGAAACAAGCAGGAAAATACTTGCATGCTTCTTCCTAGCTTCTGATGGTTTGCTGGCAATCTTTGGCATTCCTTAGCTTGTAGCTGCATAACTCCAATTTCTGCCTTTGTCTACATATGGTGTTCTCTTTTTCTGTCTCTGTCTTCACAGGTTATCTTCTCATAAGGACAACAGTCACGTTGGGTTACTTTACCTACTGCAGTATGACCTCATTTAACTTAATTCTATCTGCAATGACCCTGTTTCTAAATAAGGGCACACTCTTTGGTACTGAAAGTTAAGACTTCAACCTATCTTTTGTGGGGCAATACAATTCAATCCATAATTCTTATGGTAACCATAAGAGAAGCAAATACCATAGAAACTGAAGACATTGTCTTGTTTCCAGGATTTATTCCAAGAATTACACTACAGTGAGGTAGAAGTAGGGGAGTCTTTTCAGGTATATATTACCACCTACTACTTTGTTTGCATATGGACTGATTGGGTTTGGTTGAAGATCATATATTATCATGAGTTTAGTTTATCTCATATAAAGACTGAATGGTTCCCCCAAATGAGATATCAACCCTATCCTTTCTGGCAGATCTCCCCAGCCATCTCGTTTAGAGGGACAGCTAGGCACACAGTAAAGAAGCCTAACCAGGGGATGCAGCTAGCATTTGTGCTATGTGTCCAGGCTGGTATTTCACCTTTTCCTTTAATGACAATGTACATAACTTATTTTTAAAAGTACAAAATTAAAAAAAAATATTAAAAGGAAAATGGTGAAATGAGTTCTGCTCCAGTACAAAAAAATAAAAATAACAGCAGTTTCCAGTCATACCCTTTGTTGAGATCCTATACAAGAAGAGTAATATGATTGTGAGTCTTAAATGGCAGTACCTGAAAGCTCTAATGAAAGCCCACTAATGACACAGAGTAAAATTACCAAATAAGTCTGTCTCCAAATCCTGCTTCCCTAGACGGGAAGAGCATGGGCTTTAGGGTTAGCACTATCCCTTAATGTGAGACCCTGGACAAGTGACTTAATCTCCCTGAATTTACCCATGTGTAAAAATGAGGATAATTACCTAGCAGGGTTGTGGTGAGGATTAAGTATCTAGCATAGTGCATAGCATGTATAATAGGTATTCCACGAACTTAAAACCTTCCTTCTCCCAGTCCTAAAAACACATGTAATAGAATCTCTGCCCACTGCCCCACCATCACCCACCCTTCTCCATCCCATTCTCTCTCTCTCTCTCTCTTCCCCCAAATTAGATTTATAATCTAATTAAGGAGACATACATAAATAGAAAGTGACTTGCATTTAATTTTAAAAACTGGCAAGTGAAAAGCTATGTAGAACACCACAAACTACTCAGACGCTGACAAACTTCCACATTCATTAATTTCACAGACATTTATTGAGTGACCACCCATGTCATGCATGGTGCTAGGTATTAGGTATTCATTTGTGAACAGAACATCTTTCCTCTCTTACGGAGTTCACTGTTTCATGGGGAGACAGTGAAGAAATAGTAAATACATGATTTAAAAATATATCAAGTGCTATCAAAGAAATGTTAAGATGCAATGATGGAGAATAATGGCAAGTGGGGACAGCAGGAGGGAGATTTACTTAGGAAGGATGGTCTTTCTGAGGTGACATTTAAACTGAAACCTGACATATAACATGAAGTTAGACATGTAAAGAACAAGAGAGAAGGTCTTCTAGGTAGTCAAACCAGCGTGGACAAAGCAGCGAGGCAGGCAAGAGCTAGAAGTGTTTGAAGAGGAGTAGTTGGGGGCAGTGTCAACAAGTAGAGGGGCCACTTGGAACAAAATCCAACTGCTACCATGTCCCGAAGGCCGTACCTGATTTGGCCCCTTCTGCCCCCTAATCAGATCTTCTCCCACTGTCCATGCCACCTATTCTTTCTGTCCCTCTCACACCTTGGACTTATTCCCATCTCAGGTCTGTTATGCTGTCCCCTTTGTTTGAAAGGTTCTGCCCACAGATCTTCCCATGGCTCCTGGACTCCTGTGATCAGTCTGGCCTCAGTTCAAAGGTCACCTCTAGAGAGAGCTAATCACTGCCCCTCTTTACCAACTCTCTGTGGTTTGCTCTCTTCCTATCTTCTATCACTATCAAGTATTATTTTGTTGACTTATTTTGGTCTTTTATTGTCTATTCTTTCCCACTAGGATGTAAGTTCCGAGAATTTATAGTCCTTATTGCTGTAAATCTAGAGCCTGGAACGGTATCTAGTGCATAAAAGAAACCCAAGTGACACTGTTTGTTGAATTAATGTTGAATGAAATTAAGCTGCAGAGGTAATGCAAGGTAAAGAACTCATCAAACTGTAAGAGACAAAAAGGGAGGATTTCCCGGAAACAGGTATGTTTTGAATTAAAACTGGGTAAGTGGGAGGAAGCAGAGGTCGCAGCTACAAAACAAGAACTTGTTCATCTTCGTTTTTCCACTGGATTATGAGTTCCTTTAGGGCTGGGGCCGAGTTGTATTCATCTTTCTATCATTACAGCCTAGCCCCGGGTCTGGCACATAACGAGCGCTCGACAGATGTTTCCTGAATAACTGCAGTGTGTGCAGAAGGATCTATTAATTGGGCTGCAGCACAGCTCAGGTAAAGAGAGTAGCTCCAACCGCCTTAAAGAGTTGGCTTCCGGAGTAGCAATAGCCGACGGTATCGGAACGCGAAGCGAGACCCCACAGCCGGAGCGCAGAGACAACGCGGCTGCGCATTACCGCGCCCTGGTCCCCGAGCCGTGGGACGCCGCACTCTCCACGCACGCATGCGCATTGTATTCTTCCCACCTCCAACAAGATGGCGGAGGCCAAGTAGCGAGGGGGCGGGGTGTGGCCGCCGGAAACCCGGCCGCTGCTGGGGGGGACCTGCGGGCGAAGGCCCGGGAGCAGCGGGCTGAGTGTGGCGCGATGCTGTTCCCGGGAAGCGCTGTTGGCTATCGGTGAGGAAGGTGAAGCACACAGTTGCCTTCTCGGGCCCCCGGCGCCCCCTATGTACGCCTCCCTGGGCTCGGGTCCGGTCGCCGCATTGCCCGCTTCTGTACCACCCTCAACTCTCGGCTCCTGGAGCTCCGGCGGCGGCAGGGGCTGTGTCCCGCAGAAGAGGAAGAGCCCAGGCGGCGCCCGTACTTCTGGCCGCGGGGCGAGCGTCTGGCAGGTGAGTGAGGCTGCAAGCATTGGCGTTTCCTTTCCCGGCTTTGCCCGGCCGCTGCTTGGGACCCTACGGTGCGCGGCCCGACTCTGCGGCTTTCTTGTCTCCACGTCCCCCCTCTTTGCCCCCGCACCCCATTTCGGGCCTCCGGTTGGCCCTTGGCTTTGCTGGTCCTGCATTCTCACACAGTGAGCGGGGGTCGCGACGCGCGCCGCCCTCCATCTTTCCTGGCCCCTGATGAAGCTTCACCCCGGCGAGCGGTGCCCGGTTCGCGTTAGGTGGGTGGGGTCGTCGGCCCCTCCTATTTTAGTCGCTTCCCCCGTCTTCCTAGTTTCGACCTTGCTTCCTCTGAAAGTTTTTAACTCTCTCCCTGAGAAGATTACCCGATTGCCGGGCATGTGGAGTCACAAAGAAAAGACTGTTATCCAGAGGCCACTGAGTGGGTTTTTTTTTCCCACTGTGATGAGAGAATCGAGTTCCCAGAAGACTGGGATGGTTTAGAGGAGTCTGACTTCTTGAGCCACCGAACTCCTGCAGAGTAGAGGAATGGTGGTTATGATGGCAAATGATTGTTCAAAATCATTCATCTCTTTCGGCTGTAGTAAATCTTCGGTTTCTGAGGCGAAGGCGTAAGTTTTCCAGATCTAGTGAAAGAATTGGGAAGTGTTGTGTTCGTTTTAAAACAGGAGACCTTGTACTGTAAAATGGCACAAGGAAGGATAAGTAATGTAATTCTTTTATTCAATGCTAGCTTAAATTGCCCACTGAAGTCTTAGAATTCCATTTGTACAAGCCCTTTGTTTTATTTAGAAAGGACTAAAACGGAGAAAAGCTTTTTTAGGCTCAAAACTTCTCAAATTACTTGTAGTCTCAATTGTGCTGCTTAACAATCCTTAGAGTACTTGATATTTTCTATAAAATGTAGGCTTGGGCCAGGCTTAAATCTCCCTCCTTTACGACTGGGGCAAGGGTAGTCAGAATTGTTGGTATAAAAAACTGTCCTGAATAACATGGTACCTTGCCAGAGTTTACGTGTGAAAACTGCAGGATCAAAGTGGTAGGTGAAAAAAGTGGCTATGGCTAATTCTCCCATCTTTCCTTGCAGTAGGGTAATGTGTCAAAAGCCCCAAAACTGTAGAAGTGGTATTAAAAATATAAATGATAGCTAGCTTGTCCTTTGAGATTGCGAATGGGTGGGCCTTTTTAATTAACATTAAATTGAGCAATATCATTTTCTTGAAGCTAAGCTAGGTGCTCTCCAAAGTTATTAAGCACAAACTATTCTTGCCCTATTAGAATTGTATGCTAAAAATCTTTAACGTGTGAGTTATAATTAGCCTGACAGATTTGTTTACTTTCCGTTCTGCCTCATGACACATAATCTGCTTTTCCTTTTGCTGTAGACTTTTGACCTTTTAATGAATTTTTAAATTTTAGAGATAGAATTGTTTTGTTTGAAACAAGGAAGAATACTTTCATGTTTGACGTCTTATATGGGCTGATTCATTCATTTGTTGCTAGCGTTCACTTTTCTACAACTAAAGACTGCAGGTTTTCAGAGCTGGTTATCTCTCAAATTCTGTGTTTCAGTTTGAAGGGACAGTAGCAAAGTAGAGGCTCCTGTGCCCTACTGAGCCCAATCAGTGGCTCACTGCCTTTGGTAAAATGATTTTGAAGCTCTGTGTCAAAAAACATCTCTGACCACAAACTCTGCTTAAAATCTCCCACTCTTATGGAATCTTTTTTTTTTTTTTGTCTCTCTCAATTTCTCCTTATGAATCCTCTCTGTCTCTCTGTTCATCCAACCCATTAGCCTACTGCTGATTTCATTTGCCTCCCTGTGTAAACAGGATCCCATGGTCATCAGTTTTTACTAAGCTCTATGGCCTAGAATTCTCCACTTTCTGTAGACTTACCTTTCTAGTCTCTAATCCTGGATAAACCTCATCACTACCTTTGTCAGTTTGACCCTTGAAATCCTGAGGGATGCTAGAGAGAGCTATATAAGGATATTGGTTAGTTTTCATGCCAGTTGCCAGTTTCTGCTGGGTCTTCAGTGCTGTGTTCCTTTTTGTCTCATTTCCTGAAGTTTTTTATAGCAAATAACTGGATCTCTTCCTTTACTGGGAAAAATCTCAACCATCTGAGGTATATTGCCTCTACTTCCCTCTTTTGGTCTCATTATCATCTCCTTATTTACTAATATCTTGGAGGAAGAAATGTCCTTCCTTCCTTTCTAGAGCAACCCCTTCCAGATGTGTGATCATCCTTTTCCATCTTTCTTTCTCTAGAAATTCTCCATTATCATATCTTGTCCTCCTCCTCCAGTCGCTCCCTCTCTATCCTACATACTTGCTTATATCTTGTCCAGGGCTGCCAAATGCAAGTGCTGTGTGCTACTCAACTCTAGGAGGCCATTCAGAATTTTGAGTCTGCTGCGACACTGTATTTTTATTCTTTTCCTTAAAGACTGATTTTTTCATCCCAGAAGTTTGATATAGTAGGAAGAACACTACTTTTGAGCCAGATAGATCTTTTGATCTTGGTTTTAAGTCTGTTAAAACTACTTTAGTAGCTGTGTGCTTTGGGCGTGTTGTTATTCATACTCCATTCTGTGAAATAGGATGTTATACTTACCTCACAGGGTGGTAAATGAAGGAATTAACACATGTTAAATATCCATCCAAGTGTTTGATACACTGTGACCTAGAATTCTTCTTCCCTTTGAGCTCTGACTTCCTTTACCATTTCACCACTGTACTTGCTGTTTTAAAAGTCACCCATGACCTCCTAATCACCAAATCCAGTGACCTTCCTTGGTCCCTTGGTTCCCTTAGGCCATTTGTGAAATATACTCCATTCTATAGTAATAGTATGATCTCATTTCTTTGTTTTTCTGCATTGTATTGCCTAATTCCCTATTTCTCTGAAAATTTCTTCACATTTTTGATACTATCTCAACTTCGTTTTTCTCACTAAACATAGCTGTTGCCTATATCAGTTAGCTTGCAAATGGTATTTAAAAACAAAAGGAACATTTTGGTCCATGTAATTGGCAAGTACCTGGATAGAGTTGGTTTGAAGAGTGGTTTATTCAGAGGTCGTATCATTAGGGCTGAGATCCCATTTCACTGCTGTCTTCTCAGCATTGTCCTCCTGTTTGGACTTTATAGTTTGCTTTCCTCCTAATAAAAAGATCACTACCAACAATGTTCGTGGTATAGCAACAATATTCATGTTATAGCCTTCTTCATTTACTTCCAAAGGGAGAGAGAAGGTTTCTCTTCTCCTAGCCTTTTCCCAAGAGTCCTAAGCTCTACTTTGATTAAACAAACATAGAAGATCATGCTGCCAGGCCTGTAACAATATCTTTGTCCAGAGGGATGGAATTAATATGTGTCCTGGCCAGGGGAGTGAATCCTATCTGAAAATAAGGACTGCGAGACAATGCAGGGAGGTGGAATGGATTCTGGAGAGATAACCAGTGTCCTCAATGTTCTGTATGCTTTTCACTGTGGGTTCTTTTGGTGATTGTATCCTTTATGATATAAATCCTCATTTCTGTGTGGATGTTTCTCAGTTCTGTGCCTCTACTTCTCATTTCCACTACTTGCTGTATATATATCTCTTATATATACTGCCATTAAGTTTAACTCATATTCCACCTACCCTCACCTACTGGTTTGTATGTTCTTGTGTGTATTTGTATTCCTCTTCCTCCTGGTTTCTTTTTTCTACCTATCTTTCTCTCAGCCACCCAATCTTGAAACCCTGCAGTCGTCTTGGTTCTTCTCCCACTGTCAATCACTTGTCAGATCTTGAATACATCTTATAATAGTTAAGCCCCAAGTTACATAATACCCAACTAACTGATTTAAACAGTATCACACATAAAAAGATGTCCAGAATTAGAGGATTCCGTGGTTAGTCAATTTAGCTGCACAGTCATGTTATCAAGGATCCAGGTGCTTTCCATCTTTGCTCAGCTATCCTTAGTGTGCTGACCTTTGGGCTCAGACTTGATCCATCATGGTTGCAGATGGCTCTTTCTGCTCCAGGCATCACATTCTCACACGGCTACCAAAGACAGGTAGAAATTTGTCCTCTCATCTCTTGATTAGGCAAGTAAATCTTTCACAGAAGCTACATTTCAGATGTCCATCATGGCATGCCCATGCCTTAGTTTCAAGAAAGCTGGGGAAAACCAATAAGTGACATTTCAGTCTAGGAAGAGGGTAGGCAGATGGCTGAAGAGAAAGTTAACAGTGTCAGTGACAGTACTGCATGGAGACATTTAAGAATTTTCAGACAGTAGTTGCAAACTTAAAGCACTGTTTACCCCAAGAGTTGATGTGAGCTATCCATAGGATTTTGCCCAGTCATTTAGGTAGTCATAAATGACTGGTTAAAAATGAATTCTTATATAAAATTAGAATATTGAGCAGTATATCCTAGTTGTTTAAGATTGATGTTAAATATATTTAAGCATACCTGGTGGAGCCACTGTGAGAAACAGGCATATATGACAACTATTATGAAATAGAGTTGTGGTTCCCTTTGGGGATAGGAAATGGCTGGAAATGCTGTATGGGGACACTTTTGGTTGTCACAGTGACTGTGAAGTCCTACTGATAATGAGTGGATAGAAGCCTTGAAACACTAAGCATCCTGGGATGTTTGAAAAGAAACACAAAACAAGGAATTGTCCCTTAAAAAATACCACTAGTGCTCCTACACACAAACACTGAAATTAGCAAAAGCTTTGCCTTTTGAAAGAATTCACTGAGATTCATCTGTGTTCTTATATTGCAGGTGACAGAAAATAAAATTCAGACTGGTTTTAAACAAAAAGGGAGTGATTACATCTTATAGTTAAACTTAAGCTAAGGCTTCACCCAGTGGCTCACATGAAATCATCAAGGACTTGGCTCAATTTCTCTATGATTCCTTCTGCTCTGTCATTCCCCTTGTTTTGGTTTTATTCTTGGGCTAGCTTATCTCATGGTAGCAGATTACTGTAGCACTTTCAGACTTAATACCCTCATTTCACATATAAAGTAAAATGAAAAATATCTTTTGTATTTGATATTGCAAGTATTTGTTGGGTATCACCACTGAAACCTTCCTAAAAACCCCCTTAAAAAGTTTATCAGCTCTATCATGCTACAACTTTACAATCTATATGCTTTTATTATATATCTTACTCTGTGGATATTAGTTTTCTGTCTCATGCATTACTCTGTGTTGTCTTATGCATTACTCTACCTTGTCTTAATTATCTTTGTATTCTTCATTTCTAAATGTCTAGGATACTTTGTCTGAGTGGTATACAGAAACCATTTATGGGAAGAATTAATGAATGATTTTGTACCTAACATAGAAAGGAAGGTTATGGGAAGGGGCAGAGAAATGTTAGAAGTCCCCATTCCTTCATCAGTTGTTAGTGAATCCTGAATTATGTACACTGTACTCCTTTTACCATTAAAGCATGTATATGATGCTTTTGTGATTATAGAGTATGAATTCATTTGAAAGCCTTACTGAATTCTAGTAGTGTTTTTGTTATTATTTTCTCAACAAAACTAAAAGCAATTATTCATTTAACAAATAATTTTTGAGGGCCTGCTGGGTGCAGATAGTTTGGCAACACTAGTGAGCAAAACAGAGCCTGTGCTCTCTTTCTTAGAGCTTAAATTTTAGCGGGGGACATAGTAAACATTATACGTGTACACACATAGACACAAATAATATCAGGGAATATATAGACCTTGAAATATAATAAAATAGGTTCAAGGGATAAAGAGTGTCAGGAGATGCTACTTAAGAAAATTTGGTAAGGGCTTTTGAGAGGCCCAAATGAATGAAGTGATGGAGCCATGAAACTATGTTCATGAGTGAGATGGCTTGTACTGTACTTGTCAGGATTTGAAATCAGTGTTATGCTAGCCTCATAAAATGAGCTGACCCTCCTTTTCTGTTCTGGAAGAGTTTGTATACAACTAGAATGATTTCTTCCTTAAATGTTTGTTATAACATTTAAGGCAGAGAATGGCAGAGAAACCGTCTGGGCTGGGAGTTTTGTTTATGGAAAGGTTTTATTTTTTTAATTGATGCATAATATTTGTATATATTTATGGGGTACGTGTAATATTTGGATACATGTATAGAATATATAATGATCAAATCAAGGTATTAAGAATATCCATCACCTCCAGCATTTATCATTTCTTTGTGTTAGGAGGAAAGGTTTTTAATTACTAATTCAATTTGTCATTTTTAAGCCTATTCAAGTTTTTGGTCTTATGAATATTTTGGTAATTTTTCCTCTAAGGATTTGTCCTTTTCATTTAAATTTTTTAATTTACTAGTATAAAGTTGTTTATAACAAACATTCTATTGTCCTTTTAACGGCTATGGGAAAGGATTCCCTTTCCGTGTCTGACATAGATTATTTGTACCTTCTCTTTTTCCTTTATCAGTCTCACCAGAGATGTAGTAGTCTTTTCAAAGAACCAAATTTTGAATTTTGCTGACCCTTGCTATTATATGTTTGTATGTTGCATTAATATCTGCTCTTTATTGCCTTCCTTCTACTTTTTTGGAGTTTACTTTGTTCTTTTACTAACTTCCTTGTAATTCATTACTTTTTAGTATGTCTTCCTTTTAAGCACTGGTTTAGCTAGCTATATTACTCGTTTGAGTATGTAGTATTTTTATAATTCACTTTTAAATGTTTTCAGATTTTCATTATAATTTGTACTTTGAATTTTGCATTATTTGGCAGGATTGTATTCTTGATTTCTAAATACATGGAGATGTTCTAGTCATTTGTTTTTAATTTCTAATATCATTACAGTGTAATCCAAGAACAAACTGTTTCAAAAGCCTGTTAGTTGAGACTTTTAAAGTTTGAGATCTGTATGTGGTCCAATATATCATCTTTTTTTTTTTTATTTCTGCAGTTATTGAGTATAGTGTTCTATATTTTTTCATTCGGTCATATTTGTTAATCCTGTGTTTCAAATCTTAAGTATTATTAGTGATCTTTTGTGTGCTTGTATCAATTACTGAAAAGGTGTGTTAAGATATGCCATTATGATTGTGGATTTAATTATTTCCCCTTGTAGTTCTTTCAACTTTTAGTTTATATATATGAGATTATGCTATTAGATGCATAATAGCTATACTCGCAGTGACTTAACATTATGAAGTGTTCCTCTTCTATTGTGGTAGTACTTTTTGCATTAGGGTCTAGTTGGGATTAATATAACAACACCAGCTTTCTTCTTATTATTGTTTGCATTGTATATCTTTTTCCATTCTTTTACTTCCAGCCTTTCTGTATTCTTATGTTTTAGATGTGTCTCTTGTGTGATGTGGTTGGATTTAAATCTCTCATCTAATTATGGACTTTTCATTTGTGCTGTTAATTGTTCTCTTTTCTCTCCTTTCTTGCCATTTAGATTAATTGGCTCTTTTATCATTTTTTCCCCCTCATTATTTGGAGGTCATGGCCTCTATTTCTCTTCTTTTGTTACTCTAGAAATTACAATATACATCTTACAAAGTCTGATGTCAATCAAGAACTTTATCCTTTTCCCTGATGGTGTATTTTAATTCACTTACTTGCAGCCCTACTCATATAGCATTATTGTTATGCCTTTTAATTCATTCTTATTTATTCCCTTTCTCTCTCATTGTTGTTATCGTTTTATACTGTCGGTCTTCTATTTAGATTATGTCTTTACTGTCTTTTTACTTTTCTAGATCTTCCACTTAGTATCTAAATAATCTAAGATACACCCTCTAGAATTTCCTTTGGTCTGCCTGAAAATGTTTTTATTTTACCTCATTCTTGAAGGATATTTTTACTAGGTACGGAATTCTAAATTAGCAGTTACTCTATTTTAGCACATTCTAAGTTGGTGGTTACTTTATTTCAGCACTGTCCATCACTATTCAGTTCTTTGTGTCTCTTTCTCCTTTTGCAATAATCTATCATTTTCTCTGGCTGTTTTTAGGACTTTTGTCTTTTGTCTTTCTTTTGTTTTGCTCAGCTGTGATTAGGCACAGGATTCTTTAGGCTTCACGAATGTGTGGATTGGTGTCTTTATCAGTCCTGGAAATTTCTTAGCCATTATTTTTTAAAATATTGCCTTTGCTTCATATTCTCACTTCTGTCCTTTTGGGACTCCAGTTTAGTACAGTGTACCCTCTTTTCTGGTTTTTCCCCTTCTTTTTATCTTCAAGGCTTCATTCTGGATGGTTTCTTCTGACTGATCTTCTGTTCACATTTTTTTCACCTGTATCTAATCTGTTGTTAACTCACCCAGTAAATACTTAGGTTATTTTATTTTTTTGGTACTAGAATTTTTATTTGGTTCTTTTTCAAATCTATGTCACTTTTTATAGTTTTCAGTTTTAAGCAAAAATATTTGTTTGACTTTTATCCCCTTGAATGTAGTAAGCCTAATTATTTTTCCAGTCTGTGTCTGATAATTTCAATGTTGCAAAGTCCCTATGGATCTGATACAGTTGTCTATTATAGAAGTAATTTGATGTATAAGATGAAAGATGAAGTTAATCTTTCTCTGAAGAAGATTTGCATTTGCTGTTGCCAAATTCTTGGAGGTGTGAGACTATCTTAATCAGATTTCAAATCTTTAACTTTCCTGAGCCACCTAGATGACTTGAAACTGGTCTCAGTCCATGGTTTCCTTCTGGTTCTTTCTTTTTGTTTTGTGTTTTGTTTTGAGACAGGCCTCATTCTGTTGCCTCGGTTAGAGTGTAGTGGTGTCGTCATAGCTCACTGCAACCTCAAACTCCTGGGCTCAAGTGATCCTCCTGCCTTAGCCACCCGAGTAGCTGGGACTATAGGAGCACACCACCACATCAGGCCAATTTTTCTATTTTTTGTAGAGACAGGGTCTCGGTCTTGCTCAGGCTGGTTTCAAACTACTCGTCTCAAGTGATCCCCCTGCATTGGCCCCCCAAAGTGCTAGGATTACAGGGGGGAACCACCACACCCAGCCTTGGTTCCTTCTTACTTTAAGGGTGCAGCCCTTTAGAGTCTCAGCCCAAAGCCAAGGATGTTTTCACAGCATTCCTCACTGTTGGTTGGTTTCAGACTCTAACTTTGGTGTCTCACTTCTGCAGTGCAGGCAACAGACAACAAAAGTCAGCCTCTTAAATGTTGCATCTTGTTGACAAACTCACAAAAGGCAAAAACTGAGATCACCGTTCTAGGGTCTTGATTTATAGTGGATTTGAGCTCATTATTCATTCCTCATTATATTGGTAGTTATTTGATGTTTTAAAGATTATTTGAATATCTTATATAGCTTTTTAAATTGTCTTCAGAAAGATAGTTGGTCTGAATTGCCTGGTCTGCTGTTTCTACAAGTGGAAGTGCAAATATTTCATTGACTAAGTTGTTCAAGGATGACTTGACATTTCTACATTAGTCATTCCTGTGTGTTAAGGCCTCTTTTATGGTATAAATGAGATACCTGGAAAAGGTAAAAATTAAGCTATCATTGCTTTTTAATACTTTGCAAAATCCCAGGAGAAGGAGGCAGAGGATATTTTATTTGACTGGAGAAGTAAGAATACTTGTAGTATGTGAATAGTACATTTGGGTGGGACTTGTCCTTACTGTAAGCAAATGGAACATAATGTGAACATTTTTGACGTGAATTTGTGTGGGGAGAGAGGGAGAATGCACTGAGCTGAGGAGGGACTGCAAATAAATTTTTCCTGTAGTGTTTTTGTTGGAAGTTGAGGTTCATTTTCAATAATAATTGTGACAGCTGTTTATATGCCAAGTGAGTGTTGAGATTTTTATCTATTTATTTATTTTATGTCTCAGGGACAAAATATGATTTTAAAAATATTACCCAGATCTGATTAAAATTATATGTATAGTTTGCATTTATATTCTGAGATTAAAGCTGTTAAATATGGAGGTCAGGTTAGAAATTAGAAATGCACAGGTTAAAAATTCTATGAGGCAAACTAAGCCATAGTAGTCTTCACATAAATTGACATTCTTCTGTGGTTGGGAGGTGTTGAAAATTTAGTATAATATACCAATATATTTTTATTTTATAGATATTTGACTTAATGTTAGTCACAGCCATTAGTATGAAATGTCATCCATTTCTTCGTGATTAAATTGATGTGTCAACAAAATACAAAACTAGCTTTCTTGTAAGAAAACCTACAATTCCTGTGTTTGTTTACTTGATTTTTTTCTCTCTGCTAAAAGAAAATACTAAGTTGAAAATTCATATTAATTATAAGTTCCTTTGCTTCCCTTCTATGTTAGATTTAAATAGCTCTTTGTTTTAAATTTGCTCACTTGCCTTCAAAAAACTGAAGAATGAAATGAAGCCGATAGAGAATTTTAGAACTAGAAGAGACCCTAAATATCATTAAGTCTCTCATGTTCCCTCCCATCCTACCCATCTCCTTTTTAGACTCTGAAAACAGAGGCCTAGGGAAAATCAGTGACTTGACTTGCCTAAAGTTATACCGGATTAAATCCAGATCTTTCCCTCTTCAGTTTCTTGATATTCTTTTCAGCTATATGATGCCATTATCTATATAAGGCATAGCTAAGATGATGATTTATCTGTAACTTTTAATTATAAATTATTAATGCATCTTGATTATTCATATGTTCATTACAAAGGCAGTTAATTTTATACCCTAAATTCAATTTATGAGTCTAGTGTTTTAATTCCTTAAAGTCTGCTGTCTGTAACTAAATTCAGAATCCATTGCACAAGTGGAGGTATTGGCCTTTGATAGGAGCAGGGGTACTTGAGTAGGAGAAATATGAAGGAATTTTTCTCCATTAGCTTTTGTATTTTCAGTGAAGTAGGTGTTCAGCAGAGAGTGGTATAGATAGTAAAATAGGTCTGTTACAAGTTTGGGACAGTTACAAGACAAAAAAGGTATGAAGCATTTAGACTGTGGCAACTCAAACTTTCTAAGAAACATAGGAACCCTGCTAAGCAGTGTTGAATATCCTTTCATGTTTATGGTTGTGAATTTAAAGTGAAACCCGCCAGCCTTGTAACCTGATTTTTCTCCCTTCCTGTATAATAAGGGAAGTGAGGTGTGTGTGGTACAGGCATGCAACCAGAGTCGGGATTTTACTGGGTAATAGAGGGAGAGAGGAATAAGGGGTTTGAGTGTTTGAAAGAGAGTGGTTATTGTTGGGTCTAAAGAGCAAAGTGAAGATGAAAGTAATGGATGGTGAAAATGATGAGATCATTTTTAGTGGATTGGAGAACTCAATAAGGTCAGAGAATGTGGAGTTTAGAGGTAGTAGAATGAACTAGAGGGATAGGAGGTACAGTTCACAGACTGGAAATGTGTTATTAGGATTTTTGGTGAAGATTTTGAAGTTGATGCAGTTATTGATGATGACAAGGCCCTGAGTGGATCATGGAAGTGAGTGTTTGAAGGTGAAGAAGTTAAGGAACTAAGAAGCCAGAGTATCAGATGAGTTGTCCACATAGACTTTGAAGTCACTGAGAGTGATAATGGGGGTGAGAATGGAGAGGAGTGCTGGGGGCTATAGAGGGTACATAGCTGAGTAGCATGTCAGATCTTGAGTGGTTAAGGAAGTAGGAGAAATGGTTTGGAAGTGCAAGGAGCACATCTTTTGCCTTCCTCTAGACTCCTTCAGTATCCTACCCTATCTCCTGACCTATAGTGAGTGCTTGGTTGTGAGAAAAAAGTCCCCTCTTGAGAAAGCGACAAAGAAAGTGGTATCATCACATTTCAACTAAGTAGGTAAAGATGATATTCATTGAAGAGCTTGCAGTTATAGGGAAGTTAGTTGATGAATTTATTGGTGCAGTAATCTGTTGTATTTTTAGTATAGTAGTACTGAAGTAGTACACTGTTTGATTTTATGAATTACATAAATTTCTATGCTATTATGGTAAATATTTTAAACACTATCAAACCTGTTACAGTGAAATTCAGATTTTCTTTTGTGGAAGGAGAAAAAATAAAGAAAATAGTAGCAGTTCAGAAATCCAAATATCTGCCATTATTCAATAGGAATAATGTTGACTGTAATGATTATGTCCTCAGCCCTGTCCACAAAAGATCATTTAATTCATATGCAGTATTAACTGCCGTATCTACTGTGTATAACATTGAATAATGCTATTTCTAGAGAAAAAATGTGTTCAGCTTTTGAATTTGGGGTGTCAGGAACATTTCATCTCTTTTTGTTGCCCTGGAGTAAGAGTTTTCCTTTTTACCTTTCCATTACTACCCCTCCCCTACTTTTTGCCAGGCAATTAAAGTGGGACTTACCTACTTCTAAGCTACTCTAGAGGGCTCTAATGAGGGTCAAGGGTTTAATGATTAGAAATGAGAATAGAATTCACATGAAAAAGAGAGCAAAGTTTCAGGAAGTTAGGGGATAAGGAACTATCTGAGGAATAGTTTGATCTTTTAATGGCTCCCTATCACTAATCCTAAAGCAAGCAAGCACAAACTGTTTTTAGAGTTTTATGGTCTCTTACTGTTAGTAAAGATGGAAAAATAAATCAAAAATAAGCAAGCTATCCTGTGCTTCTTCTTTTTTCACTTGTATTTTTAAAGGTGAACTCTTTATTCGCTCAATAAATTTAATTCCTACTAGGTAGCTGGGACAGGCTTTGTCTAGTTATGAAAGTGAAGACAGAGCTTCTTGTTCAGAAGCTCACAATCTAATGGGGGGAAGTAGAAGTTGAGTTGATAATTGATTTAAGTTCTATGGGAATATAGAGGAAAAAACACCTGGCTGCTTGGGATAGTTAGAGACAGGTTCACAAAATTGGTTATTGAAATATGCGAGATAGTTCATTCATATTTTCCCAGTTTTTGAGTACTTACTTTGGACCAGGCACAATACCAGAATACTGTTGGTAATACAGTGATAATATACAGGACAATAGCCTTTTCTTTAGGCAGCTTAGTGAGAAAAACCATTAAACAGGTAATCCCAAGTGTGTGGTAAATGAGATAGCTGGTAAGTGCAGGGACCTCTGGAAACATTGGAGTGGGAATCGGGGAAGACCTAACTCTGGCAAGGGGACTTAGGGAAGGCTTTTGGGAGATGTCATCTAAATTGGGTTCTAAAAAATGGGTCCACATTAGCTAGGTAAAAAAGCACAGGAAAGAACTTTCCAGTAACTAAAATAGTGTAGGGCTGAGAAAAAGAAAATAAAAATGAAATTGTGTGTGTGGTGAGTTGGTGGTGAGAGCATAAGAGTCCAAGTGGTTGGAGTATAGCTGGAATTTGATGAGTGAGTAGGGGTAGGGATGTACAGGTGTGAAGGGCCCAGATCATAAAGGACCTCACATGTAGTGCTAATGAGCTTGGACTTGTATTTTGTCACCATTTGAGTGCTGTGAAAGGTAGAAAGGATTATCTTGAAGAATCTTTCTAGCAGCTGGCAATTACGGATTATTTTTGATAAGCATAGCTTAGGGCTGTTTTTTGTTACTGTAAAAGTAGAACAGGTAGCTGTTGAAGATTTAAACAGTGAAAGAATGCCACTTAGTTCTACTCCCCAGAGGAAACCAGTGTTAAGTTTCTTGATTTTTTTTAAAAACATTTCGAACATACTTAATACTTACTAGTGTTAGAAAAAACTATCTCAAAAGCAGAAGAAAAATCAACCATCCTAGCTTCTAGGCAAATAGATTTTATACAGACCATTTCTGTAAAATAAACAGTTGACAAATCCAGCCAAATTGTTTTATCATTGCATAGGAGACTCTTTTAAAGAACCTTGTGTTCTCTATTATTAAAAATTTTTTAAAAAGTATCAAAAAGATCCCTTTTCTATGCAAGTTGCAAGTGTTTTATGGAGCAGATCTGTTTGAATTAAATAGCAGACCTTCTTTGGAAAAAGATTATGAAGGTCTTTACCATATTGTATGAGGTATAGACTGGTTTGGGATCAAGGTGCCTGTTGATAGCTGGTGTCTACTGAGAAAGGTATTTGAATGTGAAATGAAATTTAGTCTAATTCTTAAATCTTACCTTTTGCTTCTGTAGAGTCTATGTGACAGTTGAAATGACTCTACCTGACCTTGGAGTACTTGACAGAGAAAGTTTAAAAAGACTTATAAAATAAATATGAAGTTTTAGTTTTAAAAACATTAATCTGTGTTGAAAGAGGGAATTACATTTATTAAGTTGCCTTGATTTTATTTTCTCTCTTCCTTCTGAGAACATAATATTAGATGTTCATTATGAACTCTTTTATTAGGTGACTCGGTTTCCTAATCCTTAAAATGAATCTGTATGTTAGGTACTATTAGAGGTAGTCTAGGTGACCCAGTGGTTTCTGATTTGATTGACACAGGTTAGTAATACTAGGTAGATTTTTTTTCATTTTACTTAATTAGTTTGGACTACTGAGCCTATAATAGCAAACATTTATTTTCATACATTGAGAAGCAAAATTATTTTATAGTATACTTTCCTTTTATGTTAAAATTCGGCATAAAGCAAGAGGAAGAGAAGACATTTAAAAAGGGAGAAAATAGTATAGAATTAGGCAATGCCATCTGTAATTGGTATATAGGGTATTTAAGAAGTGTTTGTATTTCCTCCTTCAAGGTAAGAATTTGAGGATATTGGTATGAGAATAAAAGTTGTTTGATCCAAGGATTTAGTTTAAAGTTCTACTAAATAAATGCCATTATTACAACCTTTATTTATTCTTTCATATACACCAAATTTTGTGGGGTTTTCTTTCCTTCTTATTTTTTAATAAATTTAGGGGGTACGAGTTGAGTTCTGTTACATGTATATATTGTATACTGATGTAGTCTGGGCTTTTGGTGCACCATCACCCAAGTAGTGTACATGGTACCCCATAGATAATTTTTCATCCCTCAGCCCCTCCTAGCCTCTCCCTTTGTGAATCTCCAATGTTTATGATGGCACTTTGTATGCCCTTTTGTAGCCATTAGTTTAGCTCCCACTTACAAATGAGAATATGTGGCATTTATTTTTCTGTCCATGAATTACTTCACTTAGGATAATGCCTCCAGTTCCATCCAAGTTGCTACAAAAGACAGGATTTCATTCTTTCTGATTGCTGAGTAGTACTTCATGGTATCTACCACATTTTCTTTATCCACTTGTCAGCTGATGGGCACTTGGGTTGATTCCATATCTTTGTGATTGTGAATTGTACTGCAATAAACATACAAGTGTAGGTATCTTTTTGATATAATGATTTCTTTTCCTCCCAGTAGATACCCAGTAATCAGGATTACAGGATCAAATGGTAGATCTACTTTTAGTTCTTTGAGAAATCTCCATATTGATCTCCATAGAGTTGTACTAATTTACATTCCCACCAATGGTGTATAAGTGTTCCCTTTTCACTGCATCCAAACCATTATCTAGTGTTCTTTGACTTTTCTAATAATGGCCATTCTGATTGGAGTAAGATGGTATCTTATTGTGGTTTTAATTTGCATTTCCCTGATGACTAGTGATGTTGAGCATTTTTTTGTGTGTTTTTGCCCATTTGTATATTTTCTTTTGCAAAATACCAGTTCATGTCATTTGCCCACTTTTTAATGGGGTAGGTTGTTTTTTTTCTTGGTGAGTTGTTTGAGTTCCTTGTAGATTGCTTTGTCGGACACACAGTTTGTGAATATTTTCCCCCATTCTGTTTTACTCTTTGGCTTATTGCTTTTGCTGTGCAAAAGCTTTTTAGTTTAAGTCTCATTTGTCTATTTTTGGGTTTTTTGCACTTGCTTTTGGAGTCTTAGTCATAAATTCTTTGTGTAGGCCAATGTCTAGCAGACCTTTTCCTAGGTTTTCTTCTAGGATTTTTATTGTTTCATTTCTGACATTTAAGTCTTTGATCCTTCTTGAGTTCTTTTTTGTATATGGTGAGAGATAGGGATCCAGTTTCATTCTTATGCATATGGCTATCCAGTTTTCCCAGCACCATTTATTGAATAGTGTGTCCTTTCCCCAGCATATGTTTTTGTCTGCTTTGTCAAAGATCAGTTTATTGTAAGTATATGGCTCTATTTCTGGGTTTTCTATTCTGTTCCATTGATTGTGTGTCTACTTTTATGCCAGTTTAATGCTGTTTTGGGTACTGTAGCCTTGTAGTCAGGTAACGTGATACCTCCAGTTTTGTTCTTTTTGCTTAGGAGTGCTTTGGTCATTTGGGCTCTTTTTTTTTTTTTGGGTTCCATGTGAATTTTAGATTTGTTTTTGCTAATTCTGTGAAAAATGATGTTGGTATTTTGAGAGGAATTGCATTGAATCTGTAGATTGCTTTGGGCAGTATGGTCATTTTAACAATATTGATTCTTCTGGTCCATGAGCATGGGATGTTTTTCCATTTGTTTGTGTCATCTACAGTTTCTTTCATCAGTGATTTGTAGTTCTCCTTGTAGAAATCTTCTATCTCCTTGATTAAATTTATTCCTAGGGTTTTGTTTTGTTTTGTTTGTTTTGTTTTTTGCAGCTGTTGTAAATGGGATTGAGTTCTTGATTTGATTTTCAGCTTGGTTGTTGTTGGTATATAGAAATGCTGTTGATTTTCGTACATTGATTTTATAAGCTGAGACTTCGTTGAAATCATTTATCAAATCTAGGAGTCTTTTGGAGAAGTCCTTAGGGTTTTCTAAGTATAAGATTATATCATCAACAAACAGACATAATTTGACTTTTCCTCTTTTCCAATTTGGGTACCCTTTGTTTCTTTCTCTTGCCTGATTGCTCTGTCTAGGACTTCTAGTACTATGTTAAATAGAAGTGGTGAAAGTGAGCATCCTTGTCTTTTTCCAGTTCTTAGGAGGAATGCTTTCAACTTTTTCCCATTCATGTGATATTGGTTGTGGGTTTGTCATATATGGCATTTATTACTTTGAGATATGTTCCTTCTATGTTGAGTTTTTTAAGGGTTTTTATCATGAGGGGATGCTGGATTTTGTGAATGCTTTTTACACATCTATTGAGATGATCATATGGTTTTAATTTTTAATTCTGTTTATGTAGTGAATCACATTTATCGACTTGAATATGTTGAACCATCCTTGCATCCTTGGGATGAAACCCACTTGATTGTGGCGAATTATCTTTTTGCTGTGCTGTTGGATTCAGTTTGCTAGTATTTTATTGAGGACTTTTGCATCCCTATTCATCAGAGATATTGGTTTTCTTTTTTTATTGCATCCATTCCTGGCTTTGGTATCAGGGTGGTACTGACTTCATAGATTGAATTAGGAAGGATTCCCTCCTTCTCAGTCTTTTGGAACAGTTGCAGTGTTCCAAAGGATCACGATTGGCACCAGTTCTTCTTTGTACATCTAGTAGAATTCAGCTGTGAATCCATCTGGTTCTGAGCTTTTTCTTTGTTGGGAGATTTCTTATTACTGATTCAATCTCACTACCTATTATTGGTCTGTTCAGGAGTCTATTTCTTCCTGGTTCACTCTTGGAGGGTTTTATATATTCAGGAAGTCACCTATTTCCTCTAGGTTTTCTAGTTGTGAGCATATAGCTGTTCATAAGTCTCTGCTGATATTTTATATTTCTGTGGTGTCAGTAATAATGTCTCCTTTTTCATTTCTGATTGTGTTTGTTTAGATGATCTTTTTGATTATGAAATTTTGTTTTTAACATCAATTAAAATTGAGTTTTTCCTTATCAATTCTGATGTATTTCAAGGGCTGATTTGTATGTTATAAACTGATAAATGATTTACCAGGTAATCTAGGTGTTTTATGATATTTTAAATGGTAAAGAAGTAGTCACTTAAATCCTGTTTTCCTGGGATAGAGGCTTTTAAAAAAAAAAACAAACTCATTCAATGTGCTCCTCTTTCCTGAATCCTTAGTGATACCATAAATATTTGGTGACCATAAGTCACTGAGTTTTTTGGGTGAAAATGTTATCTTTATGAATACAATTTATGTTTGTATTGTAAAATACAAACAAGGTAAAATTGTACCTTTGGGAGCAATCTTGTAACTGTTTTAGGTTTTAGGTAAAGATCAAAGTTAAAAAAATATTAAAGAAGACATACTTAAAAAACAAAGGCAAGCATACAATCTTGTTTTAAACATTTAACTTTAAAAAGTTACTCAGATTTTTTTTCTCTGCTAGGAAAAGGATAATTTAAAACATTGCATGCCCCAAAACTGCAGCTTTATCAGATTAGGACATGTTAAGAATTTAAGAAACAATTTTCCTTATTTATATACAAATATTTGGATATTTTATTAGGTAAAGTGGTTGCCAAAAGTGATTTTGTTTTTTGTTTGGTTTTTTGGTGGTGGTGGTTTTTGCGCTAGAATAAATTCACATGTGAAATGTTTTTCGTTTTATTAACAACATGGAACTAATAACTGTTGTCAAATTTTCCAAAATGATACCAAATAAAATAAAATTCCTTATAAATTCCTTTTATATCATAGAGTGTGTGATTGAGTGAGTTTTTTTTCCTGCAGTCATATTTTGCAGTTGAAAAAGCTTTTGGCTATTAAGTTTAGCTATAAATTAGTATGCATATGGTTTCTTATTATTTTTCCTCTGGAGTAGGAATTAGAAACTAGTCCTGTTAATTGCTGTGGATCTTGTTCTAATCATGTATCCCTTCTATTTAAAACATGTTTTTTTAATTGCCTATAGGATGAAGTCTACACTTTTTAACCTAACAGATAAGATTGAAATCTCTTCCCAGAAAAATTCCTAAACATCCTTCAAGGCTAGATCTGTTGCTGCTTTCTCTCTGAAGTCTTTCTCAATTACCTATCCAATCTCCTGTTCTTTAACAATCCATTTCCTTGTATTAAAACTTATGGTGTAAATGTCTTAGTCCCCTACTAGATTATGAGTTGATGTCTTATTCATTGTTATGGCATCTACATTCATACATTGAACAAAAAGCACCAAACACTGTTCTAGATATGAAAGAAACAACAGTGCAGTAAAATCTAGTTTCCTGTCCTCGAGGAATTTATATTCCAATTTGGGAAATCATGAGGGAGACAAAATTAAACAAATACACAGATACATAGATGGAGCTTTTCAGATCTCAAATACTTCGAATATGAAATTCCATGCTATATATATAGAAAGTTTGAGGATGGTAGCAGTGTTGATAAGGTGATCATGGACAGTCTCTTTGAAGATGTGACATTTATACTAAGACCTAAATGATATGAAGGAACAATCATCTGAATATTTGGTAACAAGAATTTCTGAGGCTGAAGGAAAGTAGTTCTAAGGTAAAAGGAAGAGGGAAGGGGGAGGGGATGGGGAGGTGGTAGGAATGGGATCTAGATTATGCAGAGTTATAAGCCAACTTAAATAATTTGAAATTTATTCTAATTTCATTGGGAAGCCAGTGAAGGGTTTGAACTTTTTAAGAACCCATGTGATTACATTGGGTCTACCCAATCTCCCTATTTTAGGGCCAGCTAATTAATAACCTTAATTACATCTTCCAAGTTCCTTTTACCATGTAATGTAGTATATTTACTAGAGTAACACATGGGGCAAGACCTGGGGGCCAAAATTCTGCCTAATTTTGCATAAATAGGTTTTATGTAACCTAATACCTATTTAATATCTTACAAGGGCAGTGAAGCAGAAATAACTCAGGATAGCTGTTACTGAGTCATCACAGTTTTTCTGATTTGATTTTTTTTCTTTTTTTTTTTTTTTTGGCTTTACTGATGTGCCCACTACTAGGTATTAGCTTGTATTTGCCACACCCCTGTCCCCTGTAATATAACCCCAAACTCTGTTTCTCTTTAGTTATTTAACTAAATTAACATTATGATGTCTCTTGCATTAAAGAAACTTTGTTAAAGGTGTCGTCCCGGAAAGATCTGTATTTTCTCACTGATAAAGATTTGTGGGTAAAGGGGATTCATTGTGGATTCTAAAAGGACATTTTCAAAGCTGTTTTAGTTTCTGATTATAAAAAATACATTAATTCAATAAATATTTATTGAGCACTTACTACTAAACAACCAGGTACTACAGTAAGCATCAGGTACTACAAGTAGCTTTTTATAAGGGATGAGGCTATGAAGGAATATAAGCTGCTCTGGGAGATACCGTAGGTAAATCTAATTTAAGTGTAGGGACACACTCATGAGGCCTAGAGGGTGAGGCAGTGTAATCAGCATTGACTTGAGAATCAGACTAACACATCACTGTGTTGTGGACTTGGATAAGTTTTGAAGTTTCTTTGAGCCTCAGTTCTTGATGTGTGTGAATAGTGATATTTTTATCTCTACAGTTGTTAGGATTAGATGAGATTATATATATGAAAATGCCTAAGAATGTCTACTACTGGTCTTAGAAGAAGATTTATCATGAAACTAGTGAAGTTTAGTGAACCTAATTGCATGACTCTTTCTAAGCCCCTAGCAGTTTTGAGTAAATTTTTATTCTTCTTAAGGAACCCCGCCTCCCCTATTTATATATGCTCCTGGCCTCCACAAAATTTGACTCTGCCTTTGGCTGCAGGTTAAATGAGAAATAAATGTTAATTTCTCTCTCCTTCAAATGTTGTGACTTCAGTTTGTGTCCGACCTAGAAGTACTTAACTTAAAAAAATTTTAGAAAAAAAATTATAGAAATTGTACGTGTTAAGTTATGGCAAGTTTTTTTTTTTTCTTTTGAGACAGGGTCTGGCTCTATTGCCCAGGCTAGAGTGCAGTGGCCTCATCATAGCTCACTGCAACCTTGAATTTCTGGGCTCAAGCAATCCTCCTGCCTCAGCCTCCCAAGTACCTATGACTACACAGGCACACATTGCCATGCCTGGCTAGTTTTTCTATTTTTTGTAAAGACAAGGTCTCAGTCTTGCTTTTGCTCAAGCTAGTCTCGTACTCCTGGCCCCAAGTGATCCTCCCACCTCATCCTCTTAGAGTGCTAGGATTACAGGCATGAGCCACTGCACCTGGCAAAGTTATGGGAATTTTATAAATTTAAAATTCTATGCCCAGGGAGGATCATTTTGACATTTTGGTTATCTCCTGCTGGTTTTCTCTGCGTACATGTATAATTCACTTTTTTTCCTGGAATTCATATTTTATTTATTTATTCTTATTTTTTTAATTTAGGATATTATGGGGGTACAAACATTTTGGTTACATGTGATGCATTTGCTTTGCCCAAGCCAGGGCTACAAGCATGTCCTTCTCCCATACAGTGCACTCTGCTTCCATTAGTTGTGAGTTTACCCCCTCCCCCTGACTGGCACCCAATGAGTATTACTACCATGTGAACACCTCAGTGTTGATCAGTTAGTACCAATTTGATGGCAAGTACGTGTGGTACATGTTTTTCCATCCTCATTTCAAAGGATTGTATAATTCATTTTTTAAAAAGCTAGTTGGTATTAAACATATAATATTTTGCATTTTCACCTAATATCACATGAATTATATAAAACAATTATATATCATGTAATTATCTAATATAACATAATTTTAATCATCCTATAAATGTTTCAGAGGAATAATTAACCAAGCAGTTAGCAATTATTGAGGTTTTTTTTCTATCATTTCAATAGTGTAAATGTCGAATATCTTTAAATTATGAATCTTTGTGCATGTATCTGTACATAGAATAATTTCTTTTAATTGGGCTTGCTTGGGTATAAGCAACGTCTTTGCCTGTTTTCTGCTGCAGTAACAGAATACCTGAGATGGGGTAATTTATAATGAACAGAAATTTATTGGTTCATGATTCTGGAACATGGGAAGTCCAAGAGCATGGCACTGGCATCTGGCAAAGGCCTTCTTACCGTGTCATTTCATGGCAGAAGGAGGAAGGGCAAGAGATGCAAGAGATCAAACTTGCAGCCTCAAGCCCTTTTATAATCAGCATTAATCCATTCATGAGAGTAGAACACGAACACCTCCCATTGAGCCCCGCCTCCCAACACTGTTGTATTGGGGGTTAAGTTTCCAACACATTTTAAAGACTTTTGAAAGATGTTGCCTATTTTCATGTATCCTCAGTGACCCTGCAATATTACTTTAAAATGTCATTGCCTATTTAATTAGGTGAAATGGCACTCTTGTTTTTATTTCTAGTTCTTTGATTCCTTAATGTGATAAACATTTTTCCATATATTTATTAGCCCTATGTATTTTTTCTGATGTTAATTTCCAGTATTTATACAAGTTGCCTAGAAAGCTTTCTGATACACATCATGAGATACAATATAAAATCAGGTGTGGGCTCTTCCCTTGAGATTTTTATAGTCATGAATGGGATCAGAGATGTACACACAGAGGTACAAAATGTGTTTGTGCCATAAAAGAGGTAGGAACAGTGGAGGGAAGAAGAGGGTGAATTGACTCTAGGTGGGATGGTAGATTACTTCATAGAAATTTATGTTTGAGCTGAACCTTAATTTGGACCAGTAGAGCAATTAATACTCCTTTACTTTTAAAAAGTATTTCACAGTTGATAAAGCTTGTTCACAATTACACATTTGATCCTTATAACAGCTCTGTAAAATAAGCCAAACAGATAGTTAGTCCCATTTTACAAATATGAAGGAAAAGTCTAGTCTTAGAAAGGTTAAGTGACTTTTCTAGAGTCATAGAGCTACAAAATGAAAGATTCAGAAGTTAGACCTAAATCTTCAATCTTCATATGCTGTAGCCTTCTAATATATCACATTAGAGTAGCAAAGAGCCGTAAGAGTAAGAAGCTATAAATTTTAGAAATGGCTGATTAGTTAGTTTGATTATTTATTAGGATAAAGGTTCAGAAATAGTTGGAGGTAAACCGATAGTGTAGTAGGCAGAATAGTGGCTCCCCAGAGATATCTACTTCCTAATCCCCAGAACCTGTGAATGTTAGGTTATGTGACAAATGGAAACTAAGGTTGCTAATCAGGTGATGTGAAAAATAGGGAGATTATCCTGGATCATCAAGAGGGGCTCAATGTAAGGGTCTTTAACATGGTTCCTTAAGAGTGGAAGAGGGAGGCAGAAAAATGAGAGTCAGAGAAGGAGATATGATGGTAGAATCAGAGTCCTTTGGAGTGAGAAGGACTCAACCCACCATTGCTAGCTTTGAAGATAGAGGCAAAGGGCTATGAACAAAGAAATGCTGTCCATCCCTAGAAGGTGGAAAGGGCAAGGAAACAGATTCTTCCTTAGAGGCTCCAAAAAGGAGTGCAGCCCTGTAGACACCTTGATTTTAGCCTAGTGAGACCCATCTTGGACTTCTGAACTATAAAACTGTGAGATATGTTTTAAGCCACTAAATTTGTGGTAATTTGTTGTGGCAGCCATAGGAATCTTAATAAACTTAGAAAACACTTTTAGTGTAGAAAAGACTAATTGACTTGCCCTTCAGGGTACTTCGTGACTAAACTCCAAACTATCTCACTTCCACTGTCAGCAGTGAAAAGCCATGGAATGTTCTTGAACAAGAGTGTAAAACAAAGATCTTGATATTTGCTGATTAGAGAGGAGAGAGATTGGAAGAGAAAAACTAATTACATTGGGCCTTTACACTGACCCTTATATTGGGCCCCCTTGATAATTCTATCGTTGATGCTAGGAATGCTTTTGAGACTGTCACCTCTTGCGGTAACACAGAACACACAGATAAGTCTGGTTTATAGCAGACTGTGAATGTATCTCTCTCCTACTTAGTTTATACATCATTAAAAATCTCATTGCCATTGTAACATTTCACCTCCTTCTCATGTCCCATGAAAAGAAAAGTCTTCACAGCCAATCTGGCTTAGAAATCTAGCTAATTTTATTCTCTTCTTATGCTTTTCCATCATATCATAACCAAGTATAAATCTAAATAAATCTGAGCTTTATTTGATGCCTTATCTCCTGTAGAAGTTAAATTTACATTAGCAACTGCCTTTTCAATGCATAGTTATGATTTTTAAAGAAAAAAAAAACACTTAGCCAGGAGCAGTGGCTCATGCCTATAATCCCAGCACTTTGGGAGGCTGAGACTGAAGGATTGCATGAGCCTGAGAGTTAGAGACCAGCCTGGGCAACATAGCCAGACTCTGTCTCCTCCTTAAAAAAAAACTAGCCAGGTGTGGTGGCATGCACCCTGTCGTCCCAGCTACTTGGGAGGCTGAGGCAGGAGGATTGCTTGAGCACAGGAGTTCAAGGATGGAATGAGCTATGATCATGCCATTGTACTTCAGTCTGGGCGACAGAGTGAGAGTCTGTCACACAAACACCTTTTGTGATCTCTATAGACACGTCTTCAGTAAAGAGAAACAGTTAAGTTTATTGATAAAGCACAGGAGTCAATTACAGCAACTGAAAGGAGCACTAATTTTAACTCTATATTAGTCAGTGTTGTTGCCTGTATTCTTTTTGTCAATTTTTCTAAACCACACGTCTTAAATTAGGTCAAATGTGTCTGTGTAAAAATGGAGTGCAAAATTTAAGACATGAAGAATCCTATTAATTCTATTTAGTCACTTTTTTAGCTACAGAAGGTTTGGTGGGTTTTTTTTTGTGAGGGGCGAGGTAAATTATGTGTTCATATTTATAGCATTTACTTATGAAGCCATTTACTAAAAATAGTGAAGCTGGTTATATTTGAAATCAAGGGTATGTTTGTTAGTGCATTCTTAAAATAGCCTTATCATGCAACTTATTTCTGTATTTCATTTTGATCAGAAAATATTTTAATGCATATGTAGTATAAATGGTAACATGTTCAATTAAATAGAGGCCAACTCTTGGCCTTCAGTGATCTTCCCACCCTGGCCTCCCAAAGTGCAGGGATTACAGGC